>OW203764.1:7376419-7481899 GCA_934045905.1 Leuctra nigra | reverse complement strand
AAAGACACGAGTTCGATGTCCCCATGACGGGCTTGTTTGACATCCAATCAGCTTCCATATCTCTCGCACGGGCGCTTCTAATTATCTCCAGCAGAAGGTGAGCAAAACGCTGACTTTGGAAAATTCCACCCCCTTAAAAAATGAAATTACTTCCATTTCAAGCAATTCCTTAAAATTACGCCAAGTGAAAAAACGTTTCTTTTCTCTTTCCCACCACTGAACTATTAATTTTGCCATTTCACTTTTGAAATTAAACTTTTAATTGCCATTTTATTTCTAGCACTTTCCTAAAGCTCCGTATACTAATCATCAAGCGCACTATAATAACTCTCAATTAATTCCACCATAAATAATTCCCACCCCGTTTTTAATCGCGATAGCTTAATTCCTTCACATTTCTCTACCAAGAACTCTGCAAACAATCATCATCTTCACCCCCCGCGCCTCATTGCGAGGGGGAGGCGTCTTTGTCCTAATAACTTGCCACCGCGTCAACAGTTTAACTTTGAGATAAGGTTTTTATCTCTCCGGTGTCTCACCTCAGAAACATTCCTTGAAGGAAGCTGAACGGGGCGAAGAGTATCCCAGGAATTTCATTAAACCCTTACAGTCTCTCATACGAGTTATTATCATTATCTACGGCTTGTGTTATATTAGACTTCACCTAATATCCTTCGGTCTATCAGAAGCATCCCCTCGCCACGCTCGAACACTGCACCCAAGAATTTGTCAGTCGGTAACCTCACACTTTGCAAACACAAATTATGCAAATTTGTCTTAGCGGCCGAGAATTTCGTTCGTCTATTGAACACGGTATTGAAGTGATTCTCTGAACGAGGTCCTCACAGGATCGATGTTCATCTGCAATAAGCTGGAAGCTTTTCCGAGCTATTATACACTGGCGATATATTGCAGTTGAGTAGGCGATTCATTAACAACTCTGCCAGAAGTTTATTGCGCTAGTTTCCAAGTTGAAGTAGACAATGCATTCGGAATTGTCTTATGGAATAATTTGTTACACCAGTTAGCTGGCTGTACCTATTACGTGATGGATTCTGGAGAGAGAAGTAACTTTAGCTAACGACTTTGTCTGATAACGAGTAGCGGTTCAACTCTAAGATCAACAAAATGTACGGTTTTGAATACGTATTCATATCCTTTGTTTGGTAATTGCAGCGGAGATGAGAATTTAATAGCTTTAACCGCTAATAATTTTGGCAAGAGACCATTGAAATGTTAAGTTTTTGACTAGCTCGGTTTCTTCGGAATCGTAGGCTTAATGAAGGCAAGTTATGGTCGAGGAGTATAAATTTGAATATTTAGATAATAATTTGATTTATAGGTTAACGTAGGCTCTATGCTTCAACGCTTTGTCAATATGTGGTTAGGTTTCGCACACTTACAATCATTCTGTTTCAGTAGATATAAATTATTATGGGGTTTTCATATCAAATAAATCTTTGTGGGAGATAAATGATTTTAAAATCATGGACGTCGCTTTTATGTGTTGACGTCAACAGGAATTTCGTATTTTATTCACCTCTTTCAAAGTATACTCATATTATATTTGCTTCAATAAAATCTATAAGTCACGTGAAATAAAATACATATTCAATTTTACTTAATATGACTGTTTCAAGTATACTCATCCAACACAGTTGCCATATCTCTTGACGATGCATTACAATACATTACCATCTTTTCATCACACAGTCGTTAACTCTCGGTTACATTATTGCCGGGAATCCTCCATTTTATTTTCCACCTCGTGTAGTGCTATGGTAAGTAGTTGATATTACTATAATATAATATTTTGACATCCATTGCAGTCAGGCTTGGGTGTATAAAAAATGATCATTAATTCAAAAAGTTTCAAATATAAATTCGTAGCAGAAAGATGAAGAATAAAATTTCCATATTTTACTCTCTACGAGCGTTGTGAAATTACTTTCAGATTGTGTGCATGTTCGACACACCCGTATGCGCTGATGAAAGTAATACACTACAATGCACAAGACTGTACATGTGACGACGGTATAAAATGCAGATTTTGGTTCACGACCCACAGCCCTCGGTTGCTCACATAATGTTCTAAACTAAAGCTGTGGCTGAACACGTTTCAACCCGCGAGCAGTTCATTCAAGATGGATGAGCATATTTCACGGGTTGTCAGTTGGAGAAGTCTCTCAATCGATATTGTGAATTATTATTACAGATGCTTCTATATTATTTATGCAATGATTCATACTATAATTAAAAGTTTTAATGAAGTCGTAGGATACACTGGAATGAACAGACAATCTCTTAAAAGTTCGCATTTGTATTCAATTCTCTTTATTGTTAAACCGGACATTTTCACACTGATTTCTTATCTTACATACCTATCATCAAATGACTCATATTTTTTTCTATTGAAGTGTCTAGTTACAATATCTAGTAACACGCTTTCCCACTAAAAAAGTGAAAAATTAAAGCAACAACAATAAATAACATTAAAATTATTTTTGAAAATAACTAATTTTGCATGGTCATTTGAGAATATTATGTAAAAATTTTTACAAATTAGTCAAGAAATTGAAGAGTTAATAACTCTTTACTACATTTATGTAGCAAATGTCACACGCAAATGAATTCGCACGCCATAAAAAGGCTCGCTTATCAACGCGTTACACAGAGCGTTTTACTAGTGTTCTTATATTCAAAAGTTTTAAATAAACACAAATTTAATGAAAATACAATGTTAAAAACTGATCTCTCTCTGCAGGAATGGTACCTCGTATAGGATTACTTCAGCAACTTGATAAAATAGAACACATCCCGTTTTCTCGACAATAAAAGCGCAGATGCGAAGATTACCTTAGAGTAGAATGTGATCTCTCGCTCCACTTCGTCATTACATTCATGGAGATGTTGGCACAGTGACAAAACCTTTACCTCGACAAAAAATATCAATATAAATCTGGAATCCCTTGAATCCATGTATCAGGAGTTGAAGAATGATATAAATCTACTTACACTTAAGCCAAGTACTTCTGCCTCATAAATGCAATTCCACATTCAAATTGAGTTGCAGTTTGATTCAAGTATAATATCGAAATGGGACTGAATATGAGTTCTTCGACGATTTTCCCACTCTTCCGTAATCTTGACTTTTCTCAATATCAGCGTGTCTCGGCATCACCTGAATATTCTTCAATTTTTTCACTTCTATATTGAGCTTGGAAAGCGTGACTGGAAAGATATTATTTTTCTATACGGCGCGTAAGAATTTTCTATTAACTCAGTTCAATAAGCTGAAGAGATTGCTTCGCCATTTCTCAGCGTTTCTCCTCCTCAAAGACAAGAGCCCCTTTTAGTGTATGGAATAACGACGAAATGTGCAGGACAGGTATTTTCATATTATTTCATAACTTTCTCATTATCGTTTTACATCATGGGAATGAAATTTTAATAACGCTTTCGTGCGTATTATTTACAAAGTAGTTGAGGCGTGTTGGCACTTTTAGTGATATGTCAGAGTGAATATATCCTTTATTAAAAAGCAAGTAAGCAACGAATAATTAAAGCGTGAAACAAGAACAAAATCACTTCTGCACTCACGTGTACAAGATTAAGGACAAAATCCACAGTGGTTAGAGCTCACACTCACTAGCACAGGGTTACATTAGATTACTGGATGCAGACAAAGCTGGTATTAATATTTAGCTACATTATAGAGTTGCTCAACACATGTAATACAAATATGAATTACAAATTCAAGAGCGTCCTCGGAGGATGTGTATGTGCCATTATCACGCCAATAAATTCTTTATGCAATGCGGTATTACGACTAAACGTTAACATTTTAACTGTTTTGCGCAAAACTACATGTCAGTATCCTACGTGTATTAAAAAGTAACCTGGCTCTCATCACTTTGATCACGTAAATCAATAGAGCAGTAAGTATCAAGTAAGTCAGAAGCAAAATAGCAAAAGTACACTTCACTTCTCTACCGCATTCAAGTTCTAAGACGACTGAGTAATTGAAACTTCGAACTGTGACGTCCCACAGCACATCAGCTAATGCAGCTCGAATCTATCTCAACAATCTTCTTGAGAAGCGGACCAGCTTTGATCCGGTCGTCACATGACCCGAGCATTCCCGTCGTGATGAAACAGGAACAGCCCGGGATCTGTCCCACCGACTCCCGCGGGAACAATAATTCCTCCGGCATTATTACGACACGGGATGAAGACGGGAAAGAAACGCTAGACGCTGAAGGAAATGGTTCTGGGTTTATTATTATTATATCTGATGATACAAAAGTCGGTTCTGCGATGTTCTCGTTATATTCTATAGTTTTTCTCGAGACGGCGCTCGTGTAAGCTGCAGGAAGCTTGCTGGGAGTTGAGCTAAGTAAGTGACGGTGTTTTTCCAAGGAAACGCCGCTCTAGATAGCGTTTTATTGTCCATAAATAGAAATAAAATATCAATAAGTATTTGCCGTGGGGATAAGGTAAATACAAACTGGGGAGATTTTAAATATCACCTCACAGCGACGAAAAAGATGTATTTTGTCGAGTTTTTTTGTGTGTAGATGTTGAAGGGGCTTTAAGTTGAAAGGATTTGTAGGAATGGCCAGGGTATGAAAATGACCCGTGACAAATGATGGCCGTTCTTATCGGTCCAGAACTGAACCAATCCATGTATTGTCTTTTATTCACGAACGAATCAACATGCAACATGCAACTTTATTAATACATTATGAATTGTAACATTAAGGATTTCAGTAAAGAAATACATCCAAGTAATTAGTGAGGTAAGGTTCCAATAATCGCCGCCAAATACTCGCTGTTTTCGACTTTTCCACTATACAGATTTAAATAATCTGCTCCTAGCCAAAGTGATCGCGGTTTAAATAATCAAAACATATTACCAATTTTAAATCACTCTACTAAGCATTGATCAATTTGATATCAAGCATAGTGATACAAATCGTCAATGCTCGAAGTTAATTTCACTCTGAGTCTTGAACTCGTGACAGAATTCAGAATGTTTTACTTATTTGCTGGTTTTGTTATTTAATGCGCTGCGATGTCATTAATCGCCCACCTGGAAAACTTTCCTGGACTAACTACCTGGCAATTGATATAGCCGATAAGGCAACAACAATTAAGCGAGCCGCCAGACGGCAAATTCAACCTTAGTAGTAGCTGCGATGTCAATATTATGTCACTCTCTTTGACACTGACTTCACATAAAAATCAGTGTACAGCATCATGAGAGTTGAGTTAGAAAACGAAACGTAGAATTTATTTAATATGAGCTGAAATTGTGTACGATTTTTTTTTTTAAATTTTCGGTTCAGTGAATCAGCCGTGAGACATCAGACAAAATACAATATCGAAAGTAGTATTGTGTTTTTGAATCAATTCAGAAACAGACTTCTGAAAGAGAAGAGAAATACATAATGGATCGATTACATCTCTACGTGCAAAAAGCTACTTTAACAAAAGGTATAGAAAATTCTCTCTCTTTCCCTTGATCCCAACCGTGTTTCGCTGGTTCCAATAAACCCGTCAGCCACTCCGGTTGAACTTGAGGTGTGTGTGCATGTGTGTGTAAGCTGAAAGCGCGTTTAAATGCCGGCGGCTGTGTTTTCCCAAGACTTGAACACACATCGTCGGGGATATATGCACACCACCTTTGACAGTCGCAACCGCCCTCAGAGGCGGCCCCGATGTCAACCTAACACGACAGCCATCTTGTGCAAGTCTCATGAGCGGGCTCCAGACATGACATCAGCGCCGATGCCAAATTTCACATTAATATCAACTTGATATCAGTGACATTTACATCGAGCTTTAATCACTTCTCTCATTGGGACTAAGAGCTATTTTACTTTGATTCGTTCTGACTAGCCACTTTCTTGTCAGTGCAAGAATTTCTAATTCAATTCATAACATGTTTGAATTAGAGCTAAAGAGCAACCCTGAGATGAAATAAATAGTAGAAGACCGTCAACGAGTGGTTAGACAAATATTGACAAATCTAATTAGGCAGAGAGTATCCATTCCACTGGAAATATGGAACAGAATACATGGAAAGGGCACATTTTTGGGGACATTCGTGCGTTTTTATTGCTTTAATGATGTCATATTTCACTTGAAACGAAAAGCTCAACGAATCATCGCAATTATCATAAATAGTATCATTAATACTTCTTTGAGAGTGGACTTTTGGAAACTTAAAAACATACATAAATATCCCAAGAAATTGAACAGTTTTGTATGAATTCTATTCCATTTTTCTCGTGGAATGGATATTATATGAGAGCGGCCAACAAAACCATGCATCTATAAATCTGCGTAATTCTGTGTCCACATTCAAAAGAAATTGCTGCGAGTTACACAAATGCGTCATAGAAATGTTTTAAAGCGTATCTCCATTTGTGATGCAAGTTACAAGAGGAATGAATAATACAAACAATACGCAATGAATCATCAACATAGATGATGAAATAAAACAATATGCGTCCACTTTTTCAAAGTTTACATATGATGTGAGATGTATGATATTGTGTATTCCTTTAGGCTAGTTTCCGCACGAGAATACTCGCAAACGCAGAATACGAAATTATATATCAACATTGAACCTGCGGGAAAAGCTGAGCCCAATGAAGTTTGTTTTGTCTAAGCTTAAAATAGGTCACTGAAACATCTTGATGTTGTCCTTGGGTATGTACTATGTCTACCAAAGTGAAAATATAACACCATTAAATTTTCTTAAATAATGCTTTCATGTAAACGTATCTTACCTTATAGTTTACAAATGGGGACAGATGTAAGATGTTCAATTTTCTTAAATTAAACCGAAGATCGAACTTTTCTTTTCTTCAATTTTACAAATGGTAACAGATGTAGGATGTTCAATGTTCTTAATTTATACCTTCCAGGAAACTTTTATTTTATTTAATTTTACAAATGGTGACAGAAGTAGGATGTTCAATTTTCTTAATTTAGTCATTCCGGCGATTTTTTTTTTTTTTAATTTACAAATGGTGACATATGTGGGATGTTAAAATTTCTTAATTTTAGTTTTCGAGCGAACTTTTATTTTCTTCAAACTACAAATGGTGACATTTGTGGGATGCACAAATTTCCTAATTCAATTTCTCACGCAAACTATTTTCTTACATTTAACGAATGGTTACACAATTGATATTTTCTTAAGTATTAGTTCCGAAGAGTTCTAGGCTCTATGTCATGTACTTGTAGGCCTGTCATCGCGCGCATCGCAATTCCCCGGCCGCCGCGTCTCACTCTCGTGTTTCTCTGTCACAGGCGCTCTGATCGAGCATCATCAGCCCTACTGGGACCAACTCTTCTCTCAGCCGTACTTCGATAACTCCACGAGACGCGACCTGACGACGACGGTCGGTCAAGTAGCGTATCTGCATTGCCGAGTGAGGAACCTGGGAGATCGCGCCGTGTCCTGGATCAGGAAGAGGGATCTGCACATCCTGACCGTCGGCGTCTTGACCTACACCAATGACCAGCGGTTCCAGGTCAGTTGAAATATTCATTGTTTTGTCATTTTAAACTCAGTTCGTTTTCAACAAAAAATATATAATGTTCTATATAATTATGAGGCCTGCGTAAAGTAACGGGAATTGCGCAGTTTTTAATTTTTTTTTTTAATTTTGTCTTCACACTAACAGAATTTCAAAAAAGTCTGACCTTTCACGCTTAATTCACTAAATAATACCACATACTGGAGTACTTCAACCAATCAAAATGATTCTCTTTGACTCTGTCCAGCTCGAAAACTAACGCGGTTCAAACTTCTGATTGGTCTGAAAAAACATTTTCCCTTTTCCTAAAACCCTTAAAATCTGCACTGGAAAACACGTCATATTAAGAGTCCATATCGTGTGTTTCGATCTTGCTCAGTGTGCTAATAATCCTTTGCAGGATGTTCTGGAAATATTTCTAAATATTAATAAGATGATGAAGTTATGCGAGAGGATCTTGAGACTGGCTTATCCTGGGGAGAGAGGAGAAACAGAAGAAACGGTTAATAGTTATGATGGGATGGAGAAAATGTGTATAATTAACTTTCAATAATGAGGAGGGAAAAGTAAAACTCATTATACAATAGAAATCGTCCAAATTCAACATATTTTAGTGTTCTGTATCATAATTTGGCTAGAAACAGTGGTCAACGTGAAGTAATAGTCGAAATATATCACATCGAAGTTACAGTTTATCTTTCAGTTTAACATTGCGACTATACAGATAAAGACACACAGTTATTTTCATGCTGTCTTCCCACCTATAGATATCTTTGAAAAACTACTATGTCGTATCAGTTTCAATAGTTATTTTAACATCGTTAAATGTGTACGTTCGTGGATGCTTTACCGAAGCAACCGAAGCATGAAGTTTTTGCTTTATTTCGACGTTTTTCTTTACGAAAAGTATGGGTTTACCCATTGTGAAAACTCGTATTTCTGTGTAAATGTGTGGAAATACGTATTTATCACGTTGCCTTATGATGTTGATCGCTGATTGCCCGCTGATCTGTTCCAGGCGCTGCATGCTGACGGCACCGACGAGTGGACGCTGAAGATTAGCTCGCCGCAAGTCAGAGACTCAGGCACCTACGAGTGTCAAGTCAGCACCGAGCCGAAGATATCGCAAGGATATCGACTCAATATCGTTGGTGAGTTGCTATAAAAGAGCAGTATATTTTATTATCGGAGTGTTTGAGGTAGGTTTCCATGCAATTCTTTGCTATTTGCTTGCATTTTATTCGGGGGAGAAACAGTGGCGGAATGGGAGAAGACTGTACTGGAATATTGCGATACGAATGTAGAAGAGAAAATAAAAACAAAGTATAGTAATGCCAACTTCTTATTTCCCAATAGTCCCAGATGCTCGCACGGTGAAGTAATGATAATTACACTTTTCTAACGGTACATGTTCTGTAAGTACACAACTTAACCTCACTTAATTAAATTGTAATACTCTGGAAATCCTGATTATTAAAAGAACATTTGCAGTGTCTGAACCATTAAATCATGAACAAGTTGTAATTTAGCCAATCGTGTGTCGTCTGTGACATTCGTGAGGACAGACTAAACAAAAAAGTAATTTTGATAAAATATTTGTTGTTACGAACATTAATATACAGCGCGATTGTTTCATACGATCAAACCAAAGATAATATCAAACTCTAAATGAAATCGGACGACTCTACCTAAAGTTATTATTTTGGGATATGTTACTGCTTATATTGCTTCGAGATTGTATGAATGAATTGTATTCATTATTTTAAACAAAAAGCCTCATTTTGCAATTCACGTCTGTTTAATAGGATGTCAAGATCGTTTATGTAATATTATATGTACTAGTTTCGAGTCCGTACTTTCCAATAAAGTACGCCGTTTTTCGCTTATTTAATCTTCTTTGTTTTACTACCATGTAATATAATTGGCTGTCAAAAACAAACACTAACACCGTGCAAGCAAAATATTACTTTTTAAGCGATTATTTAAGACTTTAAGAAATTAATTCAAGAAGTAACAATATAAGTTATTTGTTTACTTTCCGTAAGATCTCAGAGGAAACTAAGTTTCGTAGTTCCATCTTTACAAGAACAACATCCATCGCCTATGTGCTTACTTCTTACAACGAATTTTACAGTTAGCTGCATGTATTTTGAATGGAACATCATGTTGCTTTTTTCTAACGACCAAAGTTGGACTTAGAACCACGATTACTCTGATTTGCAAGTTGCAATGTTCACGCGTCGGAAGCTCGTCTAGCGAGTACTTTAACTTTATTCTAGATAGATCTAAAAGGACGAGAATGTTAATAGCGCTGATTCCCAAGCAATAGAAACTCGAGCTGATTCAACCCACAAAGTTAGTTTGTAAAAAGTAATTCACATTTGATGGCGAATTGAAGTACCCTTTATTTAACCAATATCTCCGTGGAATCTGCTGGATTCGCTGCCTTGCGATTGGTTGAGAGAAGGGACATGGAGCAAAGGGAAACGTGCGCCGATGAAATTGCGTCGTAAAAGACGGCCCGAATCGTCGGAATCGAGAGAAACATTCCGACTTTGAATATGTTCTGTAGTGATAGTGCTGAGTGGGAGGTTTTTCAGTTGAGACAATGTTTCGAAATCGGTTCTTATTGTGAATTGCAGTGGCGTAGCGGAAGTGAATTCGAAGATATAGACATTCGCACTTCATTAATGTTGATTCATTTGCCTCTTCAAAGAAAGTTTTTTTCGGTTTGATAAGTATATTAATTATTTTTATGCATTTTAATTAAAGTGATACTCGCTCGGCTGTAAGAGATAATTGAGAATGATAAAAATATCCATATGTGGCATCGTTGATAGAATGATGACATGATCAGTCTGATAAGTATTGTTTTTTGCACGTGCCTTTTTAAATAGACGCAGATTTTTAAACAAAACCGCGCAAGACTATAGCGCATTCGGGAACGTTTAGAGACTACTAGGAACACGCTCTGAGTAACGCGTTGATGAGCAAGCACGGATACGCGCAACACCTCGAACCGAAATTCTGTCTATCGAAATTGTCCTTAAAATCTCCAACAATTCCTAAAATATCGGTCCCAATAACCATGCAAAGTTTTAAGTTGATCGATTGAACATTTACGATTGAACGATTCCTTTTTAATTTCCAAAAATCACAGGATCTCGTTCAAAAAATATACCTCTAACAACCTTGAACTGAAAATTCGAAGATGCCGTGAAATGTGAAATTCGAGAAATATGACAGCCAACACGCAAAATGTCAGTAAACTGTCAATAACTTTTGAATTTAAACACAGATTAGTCTGAAAATTTTCAAAAATACAGATAATGTTGGACCCAATGACCATGCAAAGTTTTAAGTTGATCGGTCAAACGGTTCTGGTTTAAAATTCAAAAAGCACATGAAATATTTTTTAAAATTTTAACCAATGCGAGGATTTGGCTCAAAATTTGTAAATTAACAGGCAATGTTGGTCTTAATGACCATGCAAAATATGAGTTTGATCAAATGTATCGAAGACCATTTTCATTTTTCAACCTCTCAGGAGATATTATTTAAATTTTAACCAATAAAAGGATTTAAAAAAAATTGGGGTCTGCAAACAGAGAAGGTTGTCTCTACATATATATGTGCAAAATTTCAGATCGATCGGTGAAACGGTGCAACTACCATTGCTCCAGATAGCAGCCAAAAAAAAAAAAAAAAAAAAAAAAAACAGAGGTCCGTGTCAAAAGAGTCAAAAAGAGACGCTCGCTTCGCTCGCTCAATAAGCCCATGAAACAAATTATATCAAATTTTAGAAGAGTGTCGTGCTGGTGCATGGATATCATGAGGATTGTTAGTTGGCACATTTTTTAAAAATAATTTTCCCAGCAAGAAAACGAAAAAGCGAATTTTTACAAAAAATATATATATATATTATTTTAAATATACGGAACAGGTTTTACGGAACAGGTGGGCTGAGTGGTAACGCTCTGAACTTGTATTCCGGAGGCCCGGGTTTGATTCCCGCGGCCGTCCTTCCTGACTGGGTTTTTTTGTGGTATTCCTTCATTCGACAGGCAAATGCTGGGAAGGTACCCTACTAATAGACCACGACCGCCTCCTTCCCACCTTCCATCCTTACCTTATCTTCACCATCATCTCCTAATCATCCTCATAATCATTTCATCCGTCGCCATTAGCCTCGCTGCAGACCAGTGCGACGTTAAGCCCCAGAAAAAAAAATATTTTTAAGAGTATCAGTGGCAACCTTACTTTTGTGTTCAATCATCATGATTAAAATATCAATTCATTTTCCATTCAATCGTTGCTAAAAAAAAAGTGTCTGCAACTATAGCAGCAAAATCGATCTACTGGCACTCTCTTAAGACGCCTAACATAACCATCCAGTGGGCATAAAGTTTTATGGATCTCCCGTTTAATTCACTATTCGCAGAATACGTGAAATGTCCGTCTTGGCAGCTTTGACTACTATTCTTTAGCTACTCTCAGATACATACAAACATTTTTTATTTTATTCCTAATAATTGTTACGTCGAATCTAGTGGAGCGGTCACTCCACCCAGCCAAGTCGTACTGTACACTCACACTTGCTCAACATACCGTTAAAGCATTATAAACTGATTAAGTTTGCTATACATACCATCATAACACTAACATTAATTATTAACTGATTTAAAATTGTAATTAACTTGTTTCATAAACGCTTATTTGACAATTAACACGGTGTTTCTGATACTCATTTTGCCACACAGCTCTTCTCAGCCGCTCTGAACACTGAAATAAGTACGTCCTGGTATTTTTGTTTTAGCTATTTCTACTAAATTTAACAAGCGGTATGCACTTCTTGGATTGCGCTTACTCTTGAGGAAACACTAAAAACATTACCTCCTTTATTCTCCACGTCTCAAACATTTCGTCTCACTCCACATCACTTAGCTTCCTGTTCTTTTCTCTCTCTTCGTCTCTCTTCACCTCTGTGAATAGAGAAACGTCTCCATTATTAACAATTCACGACACATTAACACCTCGTTAGCATATCTTTCAATTCATTCGTTTATTGTTATTATTCCCTGTGAGTGGAAGAGAGACAGAGCGATACGCTACATGTGCTAATTGGTATTCAAATGAGAGGCCATTTCTTCTAACAAATTGTCAATTAGATGACAATTTAATGACGCCCCTTCTCGACGGGTCGAGGGATTAACGCCCTACGATAGACGTGATGATGAATGAGGAGAAAAGGGTGAAAAACTCACTGCTGAATCACTGCTGTTTGAAAAAGAGAGAAAATGGTTACTCTATTAGAGTAGAAATAATGCAAGAAAACATGTTGGAACTTGATATCTTTTGATTCTTTGTCATTAACGTGAGAGATGAACGTGATATTTCAATAGATTTTTGTATATATAGAACCTGGTGGAATATTAAAGTACGTATTAATAGTTAAAATAGGATTAAACCCGAACCCATATTATAGAGAGTCTTGAATAACTAAATATTTCGATGGAGAAAATGATGATTCAGTTATAGAAACATCATAACCTTTGACCATTTTACATAAAAACAGTTCTTTATAATTACCAGTAAAAACAAGTTGTTATAAAAAATTAATTATGTAGTAATCACGAAGCAGATGAAACGCAGTATGGTCGCAACGGATTGGTCGCAACGGTTAGTATGGTCGCAACGGAGTATGGTCGCAACGCAACGGATTGGAAGAGTGTGGTGGGCTGACGACGTTTTTATACGCTTTTAGGCTTTGACTTTAGTGATGGAACAGCATTTTTTATACTAGGAAAACGCTCTGTGTGACGCGTTGATGAGCGAGCACGGATACACGCAACACCTCGAACCGAAATTATGTCAATCGAAAATGGCATTAAAAGCCAATAATTCTTAAATTTCGTCACAGACTTATATAAATATCTCCAAAATCTCCAAAAATATTGGTCCCAATAACCTTGCTAAGTTTTAAGTTGATCGATTAAACCTTTATGATTGAACGGTTCCTTGTTAATTTTCAAAAATCACAGGATCTCGTTCAAAAAATATACCTGGGACCACTCATATGATATGATATTAGTGTGCACACAATATCAGATCAATCTGTTGAATTAGTTTCATTTCGTTTGAAACTTTCTGCTCTAACTACCTTGCCTTGAACTGAAGATTCGAAGTCGCCGTGAATTTGACAGCCAACACGCAAAATGTCCCTAGAATTACATAAACTTTTGAAAATAACGACAGATTAGACTGGAAATTGGCAAAAATATCTTAAATGTTGGTACCAATGACCATGCAAAGTTTTAAGTTGGTCGGTCAATCGGTTCTAGTTTAAATTTCAAAAATCACAGGAAAAATGGTTTCAAATTTAAACCAATGGGAGAATTTTGCTGAAACTTTTTATGATTGGGTAAAATGTTGGTTGCAATGACTTTGCTAAATTTCAAATTGAGCAGAGCAACCAATCGAAAGATATTTTTTTTAAAACTTGAACCAATCACAGGAGCCCGTTCAAAAACGATCCCAGGGACCGCATAGATTACGTTAGCATATGTGCAAAGTTTCAGATCGATTGAATTTGCGGTTTAACCTGGGCTGTGCGGACAAAAAAAAAAACACACACACAGAGAAAGTGCCATAAGAGTTCCGTGGTGACGCTCGCTACGCTCGCTCAACAAGTCCAAGGCTTAAGTCTTTCCAAGACCGAATTCATTCTACAGCTATTTGTGTTATAGTTGCTCAGGGTCTGGCTTTACCCTTACATAAGATTCATTCTTAAAACTTGCACTTCATTGGGGACTAGCATATTGTTTTCCCAGTCCAAGGCTAGTGCCGCAATGATATTGATATGCACATCCGGATTCTATAACTTTACAGTGATTTGCGTTAATTTTTTTTTTTCGATACTCTATTAAATCAGTAGTTAAGTTTAACAGTTACTTAGTTATCATCCTAGGAAAAGTATTGGTTGGTGCCATAGCAATCTAGTCCTAATTGAGTCCTTGAAAAACTGTCCCTAAAAGTAAATCCGGTTATACAAGACTAGGGAACAGTTCTCTTCCACCACTAAAGTCAAATCCCAAAAGGATATTAAGTAACCCTGGATGCTAGAGAATCGTGTTCAAAGTGCTGCTATGCTGTCTGACTGTCGTACTGGATGTGTTCTGACCTCCCCTATTATCGTAATCCTCTTCTTCTTCCACTGCAGTGTCAACTGCGCGGATCTTGGGCAACGGCGAGCTCTACATCAAGTCCGGCAGCGACATCAACTTGACGTGCGTCGTCTCGCAGACCCCGGAGCCACCTACCTTCATCTACTGGTACCAGGGCGGCGACGTCATCAACTACTCGCAGCGCGGAGGCATCAACGTCGTGACGGAGAAGCAGACGCGCACCTCGCGGTTGCTCATCGCGCGCGCTCTGCCGGGGGATTCGGGCAACTACACGTGCTCGCCGTCGAGCTCCACGTCGGCCAGTGTGCTCGTGCACGTGCTCAATGGTGAGGCAACACGTGGCAACACGCACGTGGAGATTACAAGTGGACTCCGCGTGGAATGAGGGCTGAGTAGTGAGCGTGGCCTTGAAGAGTTTTTGAATCGATTTTTATCAATATCTTTTACTAATGTAATTGTTAACAAAATAGGGCTTTGTACGAGTATTCAGAACAGTTCAATGAAAATAATTTCATAGTTTGGAATAAGTTTTTAGTTTTATTTTGTCCAACAAATGTTTAGTGCCATAATTTTACTAAGTTTCGGGCACTAAACGTCTGTAGGACAAAGTAAATCTACTAAACCATTACAAGCTATGGAATTATTTTCATTGAACTGTTCTGAATACTCGTACAAAGCCTTATTTTATTAACAATTACATTGGTAAAAGATATTGATAAAAATCGATTAAAAAAACTCTTCAAGGACAAACTCACTACCCAGCCGTCTTATGTTGGAGGGTCAATTCTTGAGATTTACGTTTTCAAATGTCTAAGGTCTAGTTGTCAACTTTTCCAAGTTTTAAACAATAAAAACATGGGATGTTTCAAACCGTGAAAGCTCAAGAATTAGCCTCCTGGTACAGAACCAACTTTGGATTAGCAAACTACTTATCGATAGTTTGTGGGCAGTTAACCAATGAATCCAGCTGGTGCAAATTCCACAGCCAATGGGATACACTAACTTCCACCTTCTACTAACCATCGATAGTTACTTAATCCAAAGTAGTTCTAGCCGGCATTTAATTCCCGATAGAGTGAGGTAAAGATCCATTTACCCTTAACGGGAGATGGCCTGTTGTCATCATACCGATAAAAAGAGCAAGCATGGTACCGCCGGGCTTTCTAAATCAACATTTTGTAGTTGTTAATCTCTTTTTTTCGGTTATTACCCAAATGACAAATGTCCTAATTGATATTGTCTAATTATGTTTCTTATTTTGTCTACTAACAAATGAAATCAAAATAAAGTAGCAATTTGTATGGGCTTTAGCATATAATTAATTAACCTAATGTACCTAGAGTGAAATTTAAAGTATATTGTACCTATTGTGCAAAACAAATAATATTTTACAATTATTGCATTCGCTATTGTGCACTGGAGATGAAAGGCACGAACAATTGGTTTCTATTCTTCTTTGTTCATTTTAGTCACAGTGCTTATAATTAATTATTTTCAAATGAAAGTGGAGATCTATTGGGTATTAAACTTTGAAAAATAAAATAAGACACAATAAAGTTTCGAGAGCTCTACAAGAACAGCAATATACCCTATGACTATTCGTCCTACTTTTGCAATCAAATATTTACTTTGTATATTGTAATGAGATTTTCTTCCATTATTTTAATGAAATATTTTATGCATCTTATATTCAGTGACAAAAGTCGTCTCCATATTGTAATAAAAACCTGGACTTTGTTTACTGCTACTTTGAAACTTCTCAGATTCTTTAAAGAATTTAAACGGACTCCACAACTTTTCTTGTAGGAATGGTTCAGGTAGACATGGGTGAAAGAGTGATTGTGATTGAATCATTCCGACAAAACTCGGAATTCAATTTTGCCTTGGGACGTTGACTGAGTAGGAAAACTCACCGTGAAAAAGTTCCGACTTCATTGCTATTCTAGTAGACATCAAAGAATAGAGTCAACCAGCTGAACTTTCATTTTACATTGATACATTTGCAATGTCACCAAACTCTGTGCTAATATCAGTTTAACAAAAACATTATACGTAATAAAATACGCACAAAAGTTATCATTCGATCTCAGTCAAGTTTATAATCATGAATTTTGACGTGTGTATATAAAAAAATACTAATTTTCTTCTAATTGAAATTCGGCAATTTATTTTTCAAATTACGTTAGTCCAAGAGTAACTTACAGTAGAAATCTCAAGCTTTTTCCTTGGGTCCGGTTTTTCAATTCTCTCTAAAATCAGTGTAGACCTCGATTAGTAGACATTAGTGTTCACCTCGAAAGAGTGAAAGTCCTATGCTTATACATTGACAGTCCAGGTTAAATGTTTATTTTTAATTAATTGTGACAATATTTCTATCAAACCGAAAATTATTTTGAAAGCTCAATCAAACCATGGATCGAACTAATACGAGATGACACCCCTATCTCATATTCTCAAAAAAATGTACTTGTACCTATCGTTCTTTAACTGTACCCTTCAGTTACTTAGTAGGTAGTGATTTTGGAAAGTTATAAGTTGTTGCCATAGCAATTTAGTAATAATCAACTCCTTTAATTGAAAACGGGTACATACCAGTATTTTTTAACTTTTCAATTAACAAATTACCTATCATACCAATCATATCGTGGCATAAAGGCAGGAGATAATCTACAGAGTAATTATCACACACTGTATTACCCTTTCAGGCGAGCATCCGGCCGCAATGCAGCATGGGAACAGCAGCAGCAGCGCTCTGAAGCGGTCGTGCGGAGCACTACTGATAGTTCTGTGTCTCGCCACCCACCACTACACCGCGATCGCCGTCATCACTCTAGCGGCGAGATGATCAATTAAACGACGACAAAATGGCGGTGTCGAGTTGGAGGCGGTTTAAGAACTTCAGATAAAAGAAAGACAATTTTACTACATCGTAAAACAGCAGCATCATGGAAACAATAAACCTGAAATCCCGTTTGCTGCAAAATTGAAAATACTAGAAAAGTTTATTTGAAAATTATAAGATTACTGCGTCTCCCAAGAAAAAACAATCATTATAAGGTCCTTCATTTGGTTATTAATTTCGTTTAATTACACTATAAATAAGAAAACGAATTAACATAAACTTCCGTAGTAACGTCAGTGTTAAATAAACATAAAACAGTGCATCTCCATATTAAAAATGCATAGTGTAACTTGGTGAAACCTAACTTCAGATCCAAAGACGTTGAAAGAAGACATGACGACGTACTCCGTCTCTGGCATGACCCAGAGACATCACAGTATTCCAGAAAACATCCATATTAAAGCAGATCAAAGACAAAGAATGTGAAAAGAGATATTCAAAAGATATTAGCGGAATGGAACAGAATAATGTGGAGTGCCTTAAAATTAAAAAATCATGTACCTTCAGGTTGATGACTAAGTTTTGAACGACGTATTCAATCTGCTTGAAAGACTTATGTCATATTAAATGTGTGACGTGGCATTTCTCTCTCCGACTGTCTGTCTATCAGAGAAAGACAAAGCGCTAACTCTACTCATTGTCCCTGTAGACTTGACAGTGTAATTAGGCGAAGTTGAAACGTCGGGTGACAATTGTTCTATAGTACTCACAGCGGCTGCGGGCGGCGGTGTTTGCTCCCCAAGAATCAACCGCTTCTTGGGGTGCACAATGAAGAACGACGAGTATATTTTGTAGTGTTCAAAGTGGACGATTATGAGTAATGTCAATGTTAGATTATTCAGCTGAAACTTTTCCAAGTGGACGACAAATAAAATAAGTATTCTTTTTTTTCGGTGTGTTGATGATATAATATTACTACCTAATGTAGAATGTTTGAATGAAGAACCTTACGTCCAAGCTTGAATAAAGAATGTAGAAAGAGTGGGCGTGTTTTGTTGCCCGACAGTTTTTAGCTTGTTTGTTGGAATATTATTATACGCGTAACGAAAATTTTTCATATCGAGTGAAGGCTGGAAGGCAGATTTATGGCAACAAAGAAGTTTAATACTTGTTTTAATTTGTTTTTTTATAGAATAAAAATCAGTAATAAAAGATGATAACATATTGTATTTCATAAACGTAATCTGCACTTTTCTATTGGTGTTAAAATGATTCATATACCATTATTTAAATTCTCTGAGTAGCTCTGGTTTCGAAACAAATTAACATTTGAGAATTCCGATATCTATTCGTATAACTGCGGTAAATCAAAGTGACTGAAATATATAAAAATACAGACACACAGATAATTTATATTTTGGTACAAAATATGTTGTTTTGTTCTCTCCTCAATAAAATTCATGTTAGTTGATATTTTTATCCGTTTCAGTGTATGAGTTGCAGAGCAAACTGGTATAAAATAATGTGATTTGTGGGCAAGTCCCGTAAATCTCGACATTTTGCTGTACAATGGATGTTCAACTGTTCATATGATTTGTGATGTAAAAATGGCTGATATATCAACAGGTTTATGTCGGCAATTCACTTATAAAGTTAAGTGCGTATGAATGATTACAATTTCCATCAGCCATCCATGTTATCCCATCATACTGTACATTCCATTGAAACATGTTAAATGGGCCGTGTAACTATTCACTTTGTAATCTTCGACCCTGACATTGTTTGAAACATTGTGTGAATGTTTCTAGACTGAAGTCAATTTACTCTTAATAACTCTTATTTAATACGTTGTGAATCTTAACTCTGTTACCGATATAGCGTCATTTATGTTTCACAGATTAAAGGTGAACTGTCAACGTTCACCACTCACAAATTGCTCAGGAGAAATGAAATATAATAAATTTACAGTGAAATAGGTTTAATTCCTAGTAAGCAGTTATCTCAATTTAATTCGCCTGTACATTTAAGAATTGGTTTCTCCCAGAGGAAAAATAAATTACTGAGATAAATGTGTCTTGCGATGTTTAGGCGCACCGACAATTTCTTGAGTGTTTCGTTTTAACTATTTTGTAAGCATTTTCTTTAACTTCACGCAAACTGATAGAATAAAAGAGCTCGAGTAGTTTACCTCAATAACAATACAAGTGCGAGCTTACAGAAATGCGGGTCATTCATTGACCTGGCGTTATTTCTCCCAAAACCTACGCCCAACTCATCTGAAAAAGTATTATACTTACATTTAAAATAAAATATTTCTTCTTCTTCATGTGCCCTCTTCTAATGAAGGTTGGCGATCATCATTTCTATTTCATCTTTGGATGCTGCAGCTCTGAACAAGGACCCCGTGCTATAATAAAATATTTATAATGAATTTTATTTAACTATATCGTATTAATTTGGAGTTTGTTTTTAAATAACTATTTTGATTTAGAAAAATGGCTTTCAAAAAACAAAGTAATTTTATTACGACCGCACACATACCTATAGATTCAACGGAATTTTCACTAAAAGCAATGGTTGTCAATGGTTCGCGGTATGAGAGTTTTCGGAAGGGTTAAAGTTTCCAGTGCACTTAGTTCATTTGTTACTCATTATTAATACCAAGTCTTAACATAATTGCGTTATTAATTTTTCAGATATCGTCGATTGATAAAGTCACCCTCAAAGTCCTTCCCTTATTACGTTTAAGGTTGCTTTTTCCCATAATCCTCTCATCTGATCCTTCAAAGCTTCTGTTAACTTTTTCAGCAGATTAAAGTAGAACCTTTTCATTGAAAGCAACAAGCAAGATACACCCAAATTCCCAAAAAAGTAGCCATGATGTTTTAAGCCAATTGCGCCAACTTAAACTTTTAGGGGAAGGACTGCGAGGTTACATAATAATATATGCTCATTCGGCGATATCTAAAAATAAAAGTTACGTAATTATTTATTCTAATACTTGGTGCTTTAATGCTAACAAGATGTCACACCATCGAAGTATGTGAACTAGAAAATTCCACCCTCTAACAACCCTGCATTGCGCGACCTTTTGATTGGATGCATTTTATGTGAGAATCTCGGCTTCGAATATGCGTACATAACAAGGTCGTCTGATTGTCAAAGTCACATGAAACGCTGTGGAATAAGTGACGTCACAAGTGTAGCCCAACTCGATTTGACAACTCTAGCTTTGTGCTGACTTTTGACATTATGAAGTTCAGAATATTGTCAATGTGAGGAGAGAGCGATGATGTGGCTTAATGAGGGCTATTAGCATGGGGAAAGTAAAAAAGCTGAGAATTTTATTTTTAATTACTAGTCACACAAATTTTCAGTATCGTTAAACCTTTTTGTGAATATATTTTATGGTATTGTTTTGAATAGAAACCAATAATCAGTGTAAATGTAAGGATAAGTTTACCACCCCGGATGTATTGATTGACACTGTAAATAATAAAAATATATTAATGACGTACACAATTAATAATCTTCCTCCTTGTTTCCTTACAACGAACTTCCTTGCACCCACAACCCTGACAATAACGCGTTTAAGCTTTGAAATTCGTTAAACCAGAGAGCAGAAATGCATATCATACCATGACGGTTCCGACAACCTACACGATTTCAAAGCATTTATACTTAAATACTCATCTTCACTAATTTATTTTTATGTACCAGCAATAAAATCTCTGATTGAAACAATCAGTTTTATTGACATTAACATATTTATGAACTCTGCACTTGTCCATTCGGGTTCACTACATAGTCAAATGATTCACTACCTTAGTCCCGTTATATTATACAAAAATATAACAATAAACATTAAATGGGGTTGAATTATTTATTATGTTATTACGGCCTTAACAAAGCATATTCTTTCAAAAAAATGATATGGACTGATATGTTTTAAGGGCAGAGACAGAAATTTGTCACGTAACTTCCTGTATGAATTGTTTAATTTGTCAAGTTTTGTAATCATTTTAACACTGGGTTGTATTTTAGTAAATGAGGACATTTCATCAGGTCATTTTTTTTCATTTACCGTGTTCATTCGTAAAAGGCTCTAATGAAAATGAGTTCTTTAGCGCTTTTGTTTGTCACTGACATACAAAAACGTTTGATATGATGGTACATTAGTTGAAAGAGTGTGAATAGGTTCGAGCCTTCGAACCTCGTAAACACCTCGTTGTCTAGTCGATGCGACGAGATTAAAGTCCGATGATGAGGCCGAGGGGGCAGTTCAGGAACAGCTGGACAGGTCGTTGAAGAGAGTTGTGTGAAAACGACGCGCTATTTTCACCCGGCAAGCAAACCGCAAACATGGAGCGTCTACCTGGTAGACATGTTGCAACACTGTCGCTACGCTCTGTGTGCGGTGACATAGAACACGGCAGGATAGAACTTGTCACTCGCTGGGTGCTTTAAGAGACCTTGTTGCCAGATGTACTCGCTTAATTAACCCAATTAAAAACGCATTCAACAGCAAACAACAGTCGTCTGTAATTTATTTGAATTGAGTTTGAACACGTTTTAAGGTACATTCATTTACGAAAATAATTATTTTGAACTAGTAAAGAAGTAAATAATAATTTGTTAAAATTAGAGTACCCATTACTCCTTTTAAATGTACACGGAATTTGCTAGAATTTACCTAAATACTTCCAAGCTAGAAACCCTTTTCCCCAAATGAGATTGAACAGGTATAAGTTGAATGTCGTAGGATCTCACATAATATTCCTCTTCCGTATCCTTTCATAGTATTGTTGAAAGATTACATACCATCAGCATATCTTAAGAGTATACCTCTGATCAAATAATTCTAGACAATATTCTCAACTTACGCGTTAAATAAAAATATGGCTTTGGCGACAAGAAGATGTTGTACAAAAACAAAAACTTGTAAAAAAAACTGCCAAGCACCTTCCCACTTAAAACAATTGAGATCTAAAAGAAGGGCCAAGCAATAATATATTGTTTAAACATTTTCGCACTTAAAATTCGTGAAATCATTTCGCCCAGTTACTGCCGCCAAGCACAACACTAAAAACCTAATGTTGTGTCCAAATTTGAAGAATACAATCTAAGTGAACCATCATTGTAAACTTTAACAAAATTATAAAAATTAAAAACGACTTCAAAATAAATTTAAAATTGAAATTAAAAAAAATAAAAATAAAGCTAGGCGCATTGTGTCAAGAAGAAGGCAACATAAGAAAGAAGATGACGATAAAGGAGCCGAAGAAAGACAGAAAGTAGGAAGAAGGTAGAAGAAGTCTACATGGTCGACGTCAACTACATGGAAGTTGACGACCAAGGAGACAACGAAGAAAGAAGATGACGATAAAGGAGCAAAGAAAGAAAGAAAGAAAGAAAGAAAGAAAGAAAGAAAGAAAGAAAGAAAGAAAGAAGGAAAGAAAGAAAGAATGAATTAGATGATTATGGGGAAGAAGGAAGAAGTCAACGTGGTCGGTGCAAATTCAATGCGCCAAGCTTTATTTTTATTTTTTTTAATTTCAATTTCAAATTTATTTTGAAGTCGTTTTTAATTTTTATAATTTTGTTAAAGTTTACAATGATGGTTCACTTAGATTGTATTCTTCAAATTTGGACACAACATTAGGTTTTTAGTGTTGTGCTTGGCGGCAGTAACTGGGCGAAATGATTTCACGAATTTTAAGTGCGAAAATGTTTAAACAATATATTATTGCTTGGCCCTTCTTTTAGATCTCAATTGTTTTAAGTGGGAAGGTGCTTGGCAGTTTTTTTTACAAGTTTTTGTTTTTGTACAACATGTCATATGGGGTATAAGTTTATAGCAGCTTTCACTGATCATTAAGTGTTACCTATCATTACAGTTAACGCCAACAACGTCACTTCTTGTCTAAAGTTTTCTGTTTTTATTTCAATAGTTCCGAAGTTAGTATAACGAAAGGGTCCATTTCTTTTGGTTGAATTTGAGTTATATCAAATTATAATTTGTTAAAAGTTCACAGCTTTGAGTCATGTGAATAACGTAAATTGTAGGTGTATTGTTCCGGTGTAAACCGGAATTTGTGCGTTCATCTCGTAAAACGCGTATTTGTCGCCACTAGGTAAACTGAAAGGTACACGAAAGATGATTGCAAATGCGTTTCCTCATTTTTAAATTCTCCCATGTTCACTCTTTTATGTCAAAGTTCCGAAGTATAAACTCAATTGGTAAAGCGTGCAGGCTTACAGATGTTTACAACACATTTTAAATAAAATCCGGATGGTTTTTGGAAGGCAATGTAACTTAAAAGGAACTTAGTTAAGATTAACTAGCTGAGCCACCTGGTGTTTATAGTGCTGGTGGGAAGGAGTATGACGGGTGATGAAATTTACGCTACCCGCCTTACTCGCCTATGTACACGGATAGCATGGGCCGGCCTATACCTGGCATCTCCACCTCTCTGCCTCTCCCTGTCAGGTCAACTTAATGTTTACATTTGTTTGTTCATGGCAAATACGATCGATGTCCATTTAGTATTGTTGTCTTCTTCTATAGGCACTTGTAAACAGTTATCGAGCTTGCATTTTAATTAGTCCACTGATCTTATTTAGTGATTATTATATTGTTTTGTGATGTTGCTGTGGAAGATAATATTTTCATATTTTCAAACCAGGAAACAACTTCGTGCTATTGCCTAGATACTTGAAGAATATTATTGTATTGCCGATGTAAACAAGCCAGACCACTTTCGTATATAACGTTCGCATCAGAACCAATGTTTATTTTATTAGTGTCAGATTAGGAGGAACATCAGTTTCAGTTTCATTTATTTCCATTAAACAATGTCACTTGATGAGACTTTGACTCACAGTTTGGAAATAAATCATGACAATTTAAAAGCGTTTTATTATTCTAACTTTTTAACGTAAGCATTGTTGGATGATGAAATGAAATTTAAATCTCTCATACCCACAGATTTCCATTAATTATCATGGACCATTTAGTGTAGTTTCTTGTTTATTGTAACCGAGCTTCTAAGATTGACAGATTACAACATCTGAAATAATGAAATAATTTTTACTAAGTTGTAAACACCTAATAAACCTAGTAATGGAGCCATTTTGTGTGGTTTCTTGTTTCGTATCTGAACCATCAAGATCGACAAATTTGCATAATTAAAATAATTAAATTTATTTTAGAAACTTAAAGTTGTGATCACGTAATGGATGCACGTAATGGAGCCTTTTTGTGTGGTTTCTTGTTTCGTGTTGTTCTTGTTTCTTGTTGAGCCACCAATATTGACAAATTAACTCTATTTTAAATAATATATAAGTGTGACAAATGAAAAGTTGTAAACACGTAATACACTGAATATTAGTAATGGAGCCTTTACTGAATTTTACTATTTACTAAATTACCTGAATTTTACATAATTAAATAATTCGGATAAATTAAAAGCTGTGACAACCTTATGCACCCAGTAATGGAGCCTTTTTTGTGTGGTTTCTAGTTTAGTAACTGAGCCACCAAAATTCTGTTGATTAGCATGACCACGAATTGTTTTATTGCACAACTTTACGTACAACGTGTACATTGACAATCATTATTAGAGTCCAATGAGTATAATATTAAAAAGAGTTGCTATGTAATCGTTGAATGTATTCGGATTAACATTTTGAATATATACACAAGAAGGTTAAACATTTTTTAAGTAAAGAAAAAGATAAAAAAATAAAACATTTGTTACGGGGATCGAACCCGGCAACGCCGTGATCGAAGTCACTTGCCTCATGTGACCGAGCCAATTCGCCACACTGAAATTAAACCTGTGTAGTATATCAAAGAAGAAAGGTAGAGCGTAAAACGACGTGCGCAATTCCTGTTTCCCTGATATCTTCACTGTTCACGATGGCAACCGGCGTGCCGCGATGGCGATGTTTCTGTCTATTGATGATCTTCACAGCATCCATTGGTAGTCTCATTTATTAAAAATGTACCAGAGCACCAGAGCATTAGTCTCTTAGAGTATTAGGAGCATAGAGCACCTAATATACCTAGTAATGGAGCCTTTTTGTGTGGTTTATTGTTTCGTAACTGAGCCATCAAGATTGACAAATTAGCATTATTAAAATAATTAAATTAATTTTAGAACCTAATGCACGTAATGGATGCACGTAATGGAGCCTTTTTGTGTGGTTTCTTGTTTCGTGTTGTTCTTGTTTCTTGTTGAGCCACCAATATTGACAAATTAACTCTATTTTAAATAATTAAATAAGTGTGACAAATGAAAAGTTGTAAACACCTAATACTCTGAATATTAGTTATGGAGCCTTCACTGAATTTTACTATTTACTTAATTAACTGAATTTTACATAATTAAATAATTCGGATAAATTAAAAGCTGTGACAACCTTATGCACCCAGTAATGGAACCTTTTTTGTGTGGTTTCTAGTTTAGTAACTGAGCCACCAAGATTCTGTTGATTAGCATGACCACGAATTGTTTTATTGCACAACTTTACGTACAACGTGTACATTGACAATCATTACTAGAGTCCAATGAGTATAATATTAAAAAGAGTAGCTATGTAATCGTTGAATGTATTCGGATTAACATTTTGAATATATACACAAGAAGGTTAAACATTTTTTAAGTAAAGAAAAAGATAAAAAAATAAAACATTTGTTACGGGGATCGAACCCGGCAACGCCGTGATCGAAGTCACTTGCCTCATGTGACCGAGCCAATTCGCCACACTGAAATTAAACCTGTGTAGTATATCAAAGAAGAAAGGTAGAGCGTAAAACGACGTGCGCAATTCCTGTTTCCCTGATATCTTCACTGTTCACGATGGCAACCGGCGTGCCGCGATGGCGATGTTTCTGTCTATTGATGATCTTCACAGCATCCATTGGTAGTCTCATTTATTAAAAATGTACCAGAGCACCAGAGCATTAGTCTCTTAGAGTATTAGGAGCATAGAGCACCTAATATACCTAGTAATGGAGCCTTTTTGTGTGGTTTATTGTTTCGTAACTGAGCCATCAAGATTGACAAATTAGCATTATTAAAATAATTAAATTAATTTTAGAACCTAATGCACGTAATGGATGCACGTAATGGAGCCTTTTTGTGTGGTTTCTTGTTTCGTGTTGTTCTTGTTTCTTGTTGAGCCACCAATATTGACAAATTAACTCTATTTTAAATAATTAAATAAGTGTGACAAATGAAAAGTTGTAAACACCTAATACTCTGAATATTAGTTATGGAGCCTTCACTGAATTTTACTATTTACTTAATTAACTGAATTTTACATAATTAAATAATTCGGATAAATTAAAAGCTGTGACAACCTTATGCACCCAGTAATGGAACCTTTTTTGTGTGGTTTCTAGTTTAGTAACTGAGCCACCAAGATTCTGTTGATTAGCATGACCACGAATTGTTTTATTGCACAACTTTACGTACAACGTGTACATTGACAATCATTACTAGAGTCCAATGAGTATAATATTAAAAAGAGTAGCTATGTAATCGTTGAATGTATTCGGATTAACATTTTGAATATATACACAAGAAGGTTAAACATTTTTTAAGTAAATAAAAAGATAAAAAATAAAACGTTTGTTACGGGGATCGAACCCGGCAACGCCGTGATCGAAGTCACTTGCCTCATGTGACCGAGCCAATTCGCCACACTGAAATATAAACCTGTGTAGTATATCAAAGAAGAAAGGTGGAGCGTAAAACGACGTGCGCAATTCCTGATTGCCTGATATCTTCAGTGTTCACGATGGCAACTGGCGTGCCGCGATTGCGATGTTTCGGTCTATTGATGATCTTCACAGCATCCCTGGACCTCTCATTTGAATATATATCCATGAAGGTATCATCGCTTATACAAATTAAAAAATAATATATGAAAAAAAAAGTTTTCCGGGATCGGGAATCGAACGTGTTATGCAGATGTCGAAGCCAGCTGCCTTCCTAACATGAGCTATCAGTCCGATGGGAATTAGAGCCGCTGTTTAGTGTATCAAAGAAGAAGGGCGGAACGTAAATATTGATAATTTTCCCACTTCCGGTTTAAATTTATTGATTTTTCTTGAAGTGGAGTCTAGAAGTGGAGACTTGAAGTCTAGCAATACATTGTCTTTATTGTTGCCAAATTTCAAAACTCTCGATGGACCCGTTTGACTTTTAAAATATTTAAAATTTAAAATTGTAATAACTTCACTTCCGGTCAAAATGTTTCAGATTTTCTTTCAAAGGGCACTGCTATAAATATGACTCTATGTCTCTGCCAAATTTCAACTCTCTAGGACAAACCGTTCAACCTGTGGAGAGGGGCAAACAAATTGACCGTGCCTAACTAACTAACTAACATGAAAGTCAATCCTTGCATGTTTGAGGCCCAAAATTCACCCCGAAGGGATGATCGCAGCACTTTGATATTTGGTTAGGTGTTGTCAGGTGGCTAAATATACCCGATAACCATGGTTTTCAACTTTCATTTCTAAATGCTTGCATGCGTACTGACACCCCGAAATCGGGCCCGAAGCGCTTGCAGTATACAGTAGTGGTAGTAAGCTCGCCGCGTTTTAAAAGTAGACCTCGTATTGACACGGTGCTTGGCAGCGTCGAGCTAACGCCCGACTAGATAGTACTATAAACATATATTACTACGCATACGCTTGTTTATTTCACTTGATAGATAAAATGGCAGAACAGGAAGATATCGCAATTATTTCTGATCTTTCATGTTTAACGGGCTTGAGCAAAACCCGCTGTTTGATCGCCTTGAAATCATCTCCTGGAATTGGTATAATATCGAATGGACGTTGCAAAATCTAATACCATCTACTCTTGTAACTCACTTTAGCCAGTTAACACACTTCTGGATAGTTCAATATTAAGAGTGATAAATCTTGATTGTGACCCCATTAGTGAGAAGAAATGAAGAAAACGTCTCGCTTACAAGAATTGCCGTTCCAAAAGAGGTTCTCGTTATTGGCGGTCTTAACTGTCTGCGATCGAAATGGAAATGTCGTCAATATCAGATCGAAAAGACGCAAAACCTGGAAGTATAACACAGTTATTGGCGAGAAGTTCAACAACCAAGTTAAGTTACATATCGAATGAGGAAAATATATAATAGTTTCACATATCAACATGGGATCTGGAAAGCAACTTATGAAAGTCAATGAATTTGGAGGAAAATTACCGCTTGATATGAATCACGATTATTTAAAATCTCAACAAAATGTTGAGATTTAATATTAAATGGATCAAACAGATTGAACATCTAGTGGAGCGGTCGCTCCACCCAGCCAAGTCGTACCGTACACTCACACTCACTCAACATACCGTAAATGACTAATAAACTGAGGAGCAGACCAACCACTTTTACTGTAAGCAACAACATGGCATTTTCGGCCTACTGGATCTTAAAATTGGAAAATCTCACATTGTTGCGATATATCTTAATTTCGAGCTATGGCCCACCCCACTACATATACCAAATTAGGGAACAATATGTTATGCCGTTTGCGAGCTAGAGGGCCGAGAAAACAGTGAAATTACATCACTTTCTGATTCTGATGATATCAGGAAACGTTGCTATCACCGCCACAGCCTAAACGGCTAAACCGATCGACCTGAAACTTTTACCACATATGCACTTTTGGCGTCTGATGATACCTTGCCTCTTGTGATTTTTTGTGCCGCCATTTTTAAACCGGAAGTGACGTCATAACTCAAAAACGTCTGGACCGATTAGAACGAAATTAGCGCCATTCGATTTAGATGGTCATCTATATGAAGTATCAATAAAAAAAATATTATTTTCTTATTTTCTAAACCGGAAGTGACGTCATAAATACGCAATATTTAACTTATTTCAACAAATTATACTTAAAATACGTACATAATTAACTTACATTGTAACATAGACAATACAATTTATATATTCAAGGTAGCAGTGTTCTCGGCCGCCATTCCTGAAACCGGAAGTGACGTCATATATCTAAAACGCCTGTACCGATTGCAACTGAACTAGCTCCTGCGTATTCATTCTGCTATTTATTTGAAAAATCAATTGTGAAAAATGAATAAATAAATTAATGGTACCGGAAATGGCGGCAGGAACCACTAAATGAAACCGGAAGTGACGTCATATATTACAAACGGCATGACCGATTTTACGGAAATATAGGGATTAGGAATTCAGATGGTCGTTCATGAAGGTATCAACTAGATAAAACTAGATTGTTTTCTTATTACCTATACCGGAATTCGGCCGCTATTTCAAAACCGGAAGTGACGTCATGTATCGAAAACGGCTGGATCGATTATAACGAAACTTAAGCTATTCTTCTTGGATAATCATTGTCATCTTATACCAAACGCAACTTTTCATAGTAACCAAATCGGTTGAGGCGTATTTTTTTAAAGAAATTAGTCCCTGCTCGGACATGTGCTACAAGCTGTATGTATAAACTAACAAAAGAAGTGATATCCCAGAAAAAACACTCCGTGTAAAAATACCAGCCAAGTCTCTTTAACTATAAAAAAAAATAGAAGAAATCTAAAAATTCAGCACTGAAAAGGAGTGATATCAAAAAAGGAGCCAAGTCAACGAATTTTCCAAATTTTAATCGTACCATTGAAATAAAAATATCAACCCCCGAGAAATACTTAAAAAAAGGACTTGGCGCATCGTTTTTTTAAAGACATTTTTCTATTCTTAAGCTTATGCCACTCACATACTACGTAGTTCAGAAATGCCTAGAAAAATTGGGACAAAACTTTCAAATTAAATATTGAACATTCTGTAAAATATTTTAAATTTAAATACAAGTACGCAAAGAAACATAGCATTGTCTTACAAGCAATAAATACAGAACAGTTGTGTTTGTGATTGGTAGGTACCTATAGTTTTGTGGGTACATCAACATACCTACTACAGCATTATACTTGGAACCTTCTCGCCGTGTAATTAATTGCTATTAATTAACATTTTATACCAAAAAAATTCATAAATTACATAACGTATTACTTTAGATAAAAATCTAGTCAGTAATTATTTGAGCAGCATGGCTCAGTGCACTAGTCACTTATACAAATCTCATTGACGGCCTTCTTGTAATGAGCGCTTTCGCTATTTCCCTCAGTCACGATATTGAGAAGTATGATTGATTAATATGACCCTAGAAATAGTGGCAATAACGAATAGACTAGGCCGCTTCCGTTTATTCGTTATTCGTTTATCCGTTTATTTCCTCTGAATATTGACAAAATACCAAAACTGCCAGTAGGTAAGAGTACTAGTTATATTAAAACGTAGTATGATTCGTCGATAATGAATGTGATATACTCAGGAAAATATACTTGTAGAGTTCTTCCTATACTTTTAGGATAGAAAAGTGTCTTTAAAAAAACGATGCGCCAAGTCCTTTTTTTAAGTATTTCTCGGGGGTTGATATTTTTATTTCAATGGTACGATTAAAATTTGGAAAATTCGTTGACTTGGCTCCTTTTTTGATATCACTCCTTTTCAGTGCTGAATTTTTAGATTTCTTCTATTTTTTTTTATAGTTAAAGAGACTTGGCTGGTATTTTTACACGGAGTGTTTTTTCTGGGTATTCATTTACTGTGTAAAATAAACACTAAACCGCGCCGGTTAAATGGCCCATCTACGATAATTCCTGTTTTACCATGTATAACATTTTGATGCTTCAGTAGCTATCTTTTCGAGAACAGTATTTCATTTCATACTCAATTATATGATCATTTTGACGGGCGCAATAATCATAAGAGAATCCAATGTCAGCGTCCAAATGCATTAAATTATATGTTTAGATTGTGAGTGCCTTTTTCAAACTCGATCCCACGCCACCCCCTTACAGCTGGCCCGTGTATTCTAGTCAGTGTGTAGCATAGGACATGTTCAAGCATATCACATCACGTGACGAATTAACATGATCCATTTCGAACTCTTCAACACGTGTAAGTTAATACAAATCAAGGATTACCAAAATGAAGAGAAAATGTATCACCAAGAGTTTCAAGAAACTTTCTCTTCGTTCGTGATAAAAATTGTGATTTTTATTTTTTATTTCAGCGCCATAATACGTTTATTTAAAATCTAAAAAATCCTTCGTGTTATGCTGCTGTCCATTCCTCTTCAGGAAGCACAGGTAAATTCAAAAGCTGAGGTGATAAATTCCCTATTTTCCTGAAGTTGCCAAGTGGTGCTAAAGGAAATGAGAGAAATAATGGGACGAAAAGGGAAGAGAAGACCGAGTTTGTGGGTTGCCTCAAGCAAATCAAACCCTGACGAAGAAACTGCATTATGAATTTGTTCGTGAACATAATTAAACAGCCCGAGACTGTTAGCGAAGTACTTGCTTAAATCAACTGGAAGGTTTCGTATAGTTTCCTCTGACGTCAGAGCGGTGGGTCGTGTGATCAGAACCTGCTGAAGGGCGTCTGATCTAATGCCATTTTTATATCTATTCTAATGTTAAAAAGTGTCTTGCCTAAAGCACTTAGAAGAGTAGTGGGCAAGAACACACTCACACAAGTTGCAGCTGTCATACAAAGTTTATTTTCAACTGATTTTCAAAGATCATATTGCATTTAAATAATTGTAACAACTCATCTAAACTGAGGAAAGATCCACTAAAAAATATGTAAAATAAAAACTACACCCTGTTTGGCCACATTTGAATATGGTGGCGACTGGCGAGGTATTTTACTACCATATCAACAACATAGAAACCAGGTTGATGAAATTACCCTATAGAAGAAATCATGACCGCATGCATATCTTGTCTAACAGCGACTGTTCCTGACGATGGCTTCATTAATATTATCAGCTGTCAAGAAACTAGATTTAGAGGATGGAGAAGAAATATAAGCGAGTGTGAAAAGAGCGCGAAATGAACCGGGGTTGAGAGAGAAGGGGGATTTATTTCCCGGTCCACTGCTACGAAATGACAACTTGCTTGAGATATTCTTACCAACTAATTTCAATATCTTTAAAATATTTTGTAACTAAATTTTTGGTGTACGCAACAATAATTACTATCACCCTTGTTTACTAGTTTGTGGAACATTACGTAATAATGATTTATCTATTAAATTTGTTTGTAAGTGGAAACTTATGAAACTTGGCATTTACTAATAAATGTTTCCCTACACACTTGTATGAAATGTACTGAAATTTCTTGTGTAATTCCTGGACAAAATAAATATGAAATCAGTTATTGATCTGACTAATTAGAAAACGCGGTTCGTGTCTTTGATATTCTCTGCTGTTGATGTACAAAAGTGCTGAAACGTTTTAATTAAATTATTGAACAAAACGAACCGCATTTTGTAACGTTTCTAACAATATGGCTTCTGAAAGCGTTCACATAATATCTCTGGATTCAATGTCTAAAGATGCAGTGTAAAATCATTCCATGTGGAAAACAGTCATTCAGATTTGAGATTTCTGATCCCCAGCTCTGACTCTAAAATGAGCAATTGAGAAGCAACTCTGGTTTGAATGTCCTGGAAATCACTGGATCCGCCACTGGCTGCAATGCTGCAATAACCAAGCAAATGTAATTACTAAGTTGTGCCGCCACCAAGCGATTCAAGCACTTGACGAAGCAACGCTGCGGCCGAGTAGAGTCTGAGTCAGCTTCGTAACTTCACATTGACAATGATAGGCAGAGAATTCGACCGTCACACTGTCAACCACGACATAACACTTCCCAGCAAATAAACATTTAATCGCTCCTAGTCGACGACAGTTCCTTTCACTACAGAAGTATATCACATCTTTTTATTTCGTCGCACCAAGTCTCTCCACCCGGGAATTTACACAATCTTTTTTTATTTCACATCCTTTTATTTCGTCGCACAAAGTCTTAACCTCCACTCGGGGAATTTGCACAATCTTCTTCATTGTAAAAACTACTTTTTATTATTAACGACTGAATATGAAAGAAATTAGATTACGACTAAAGGTGTTATAATAACAATAGGATATTGTGAACGTGAAAAAAATAACCATAGATTTGTATTTATTCACTTCAATATTTATTTAATTATTAACAAAAAATGTGTAATTAAGATTTTGATTCGAATCGATCTTTGTAGTGACATAATAACGTAGCCTGCAAAAGTCCTAGCGACTTAGAAACAATGCTACATGATGCTGCATTCTAGTACAAGTAAACTCCATGAGTTACCGACATTTCAAGTCAAAGACAAGGGGACATAAAGATGTGATGTACTGTCCTACCCTACATGGGGACCTAGGAGGAGACAACTACACCTGCTAGCACTCTGATGCTACAAAGTTCTTTTGCCGTGAGCATAAAATGGGATTTTCTGCCTACTGGAACTCAGTAATGGAAAATCTCACATTAAATTTCAAATTTGGAAACAATAGGTTGCGTCTGGCAAAACAAATCCTTTTAGGTACACAAAAAATGAATTGCCGTGTTGACTGTGCATCGCTTTATTTGATATCAAATCACTTATTATGTCGAATTTCTGTCAGGAGAGGACGTGGTTGGTTTCTTTTTATATGGAGATTATAGGTACTTCATTAAATTCATACTTTTTCTGAAAAATTTAATTTGTAGCCGCGTCAGTAACCTCGGCCGCTGACAGCGTCCACCTTAACACCGCGAGCAGGTCGTGGTGTGTCTTTGCCTAGTGGCTAGCTCAGACATAGATAGGTCGATGGGTTTGAGCATAGAAAAACAATTAATTAAACAGAGTAGGAACTAGGAGACTACAAAGATGTTCGGCAGTGGTTACTCAGTACAACTCAATACTCAGAATTACAAAAGAAATAATCCACACAGGTGGTTTTATTATACAAAACCATCAACTCAAAAGAGTTACTGAACTGAACAGGCATAAAATAAATAGCACATGGTTTGAGTAGAAAAATGCAAATGGCCTCCGGCCCATGAAGTTACTAGATTGAACAAGAAAGAAAAGTAAATAATTAAATAATACAGTGTGGCAATGCCAACACTTACCTCGAGAGCCTCCTCGACAGATTACTAAACACTAGAGTCAAAATGGGCTAGCACTTTAGTTCGAGAACCTCCGTGCACATTTACTCTGGTACCTTCTATACCTTTCTCATACGTACTCAAATTGTGGAAAGCATAAAATAGCTGTATAATAATGGAATTTCGAAATACAGATCTAAACAGAATAATGGTCTATCCGAGACGAAAACCGAAGGGAACGAACAGGACGTCTTGATCAGAGAACGCCCCTCAAGAAAACCACGAGGTTGGCAAAACGTCGGTAGCAAGCAAGACAGTCAAACGCCTCAAACTCACAAACTGAATCGAATGAACGAAACCAGCTTGGCTCTACAAATAGACTAAGGGCAAGACTTCTTAGCAAAAACACAAATGAAAGTCTAAGAAAACATTCATAGACTAAAACTGAAAGGCGAGAGCCGTATGTGAATCTACTTTACCATGCTTCCCGGTTTACCCTGGCTCGCGGAGTTCACGTCCGAACCCCTCGGTAGACGACACGAAAAGACCTCGAGGGAAGTTACATGATTTACGAGCAAGACAAAATATCATCCCTTACATTACATCCGGTAATGGAAAATTACCTGTACAACGTCAGAATGACAGCTCGCATCAAAACCTACAAGGTCGGACCATGCTACTTGACCGAGCAGTGGCGCTATCCCACGGCCGAACAGATAACTAACAGTAAAAGAGTGGGAAAATACAAAACCCAATAGGTGGAATAGATGTTAGGTAGGTAATAGTTTTTTAAACTGTTACAAATTATTTTATCAACTTTATCTTTACCTAATTGAAAAATGATAATAATAATTATACTACCTTCACGTTGAAATAGAAAACTATTTTAAATTTAAACGATTTACCGAGGATCAACGTAATTCGACGATAGATTTTTAAATAATTCAAGAATATATTACCCCATAAAAAAACACTTCGTGTAAAAATACCAGCCAAGTCTCTTCTACTAAAAAAATATATGAAATCTAAAAATTCTGCACTGAAAAGTAATGATATCAAAAAATTTGCCAAGTCAAAACTTTATTTGAAAATCAAAAAAATACTTGGCGCATCGATTTTTTAGGGCATTTTAGGTATACTATATGTTTGTAAATTTTATGTATATTTTATATCTGGCCTATACTTCTAAGCTATTAATATACACGATGCGCCAAGTATTTTTTGATTTTCAAATAAAGTTTTGACTTGGCAAATTTTTTGATATCATTACTTTTCAGTGCAGAATTTTTAGATTTCATATATTTTTTTTAGTAGAAGAGCTTGGCTGGTATTTTTACACGAAGTGTTTTTTTATGGGGCCTGTTTTACTAGGCCAGTACTGGAGAGTCGGCGAATTGTCGGCGGTTAAAATACATTTCGTGGCAATCCCGTATACCTAATGCGTATTATTAGAAAATAGAGAATACGAATCTATACATGACCAAAGGATTCCCATAATGTTGATGGTGTTGGGAGGATGATATTGGTGAAATCAAGAAAAATACAAAGCTCTGAGATAACTACCAATCTATATGTAAGTATTTGTATCTGATTTGACTCCAAATATTAAATATTTGTGTACGCTCACATAGTCAGAAACAGAGTTATTTGTATATCTGAGTGGCAACAAAAATATTACAATTTGAAGATTTAGTCAATAATAAATTCAAAGAAAAATATCTAAATATTGTTTAGGCCGATTTTCTACCCAAATCTGAGTTTCTTATAATTGTACTTTATAAAAATCACCTTAATTGCAATTTTGTCATATCATTAAAAAAAATCTAGTACAAGATAATTTTACTGTTTAAAAATACAATATTTACTACAAACTTCATTATCATTATCAATCTTAACATATTTAACAATTTCATCCGTTGGCTTTACCATTTAACTCAGTTTTTTAAATTGTAACTTAAATGAGTATGTTTTATGACAGCCTTGAGTTTGTTGTAATATTGAAGTATTTCTAATTCAAGACGTAGGTAAAGTGTTGAAATAATATCCATGTGACTCAATGTGACATAATTCACAGTTCACATGGAATGTGTTGTGGATGAAGATGAAGGATCAAAAGACTGGAGGGTTGAGATGGAAATTAACATCCAGGCCTGACTAGCCGGTTCATTCCATTATTAATGCAAATAGCAGATACAATGTAATGTGTATAATTATTAAATTCAAATTCACTAGTAGTATTGACTGTAGACAATGTATAACAAACATAAAATATATGTTTATATTAAATTTAAAACTAAAAACTCGAAACAACTCTTGGAACTACACCAGTACTGCGTTAAAATAATTAAAATAAACGCACAATATTTCGCGAGTGCTTCGACTCGCTTCGTCCGGTGCCTACTGAATAATGATACAGTACAGTGGATATTGTGCAGTTTATTTTAATTATTTTAACGCAGTACTGGTGTAGTTCCAAGAGTTGTTTCGAGTTTTTAATTATCATTACCCAGTACATTATCTTCGTAATTTTTAAATTTAAAACTGTTTTCATATTTCATTTGAATGGAATTGACAATTATAAAAATATTCACAATAATATTGTTACGGGCAACAAATTCCGTAAGCGTACAATTTCGTGATTTCATACAAACATTTTATCATCAAACTATTAAAATTATTATATAAAAGTTAACGGGAAATGTTTTCCTTGTTGTAATTAAAAGTGACGGTTTTATTTAAATGTATGAACAATGATTTGTATGTTTGTATGATAGTCTCTCATGTACTTCAACTGCGCATGCGCCTGCCATTAGCAAGTGAACTGCTCGCAAGCAAAGGGGATCGGAGTTGTTCCTGGGTGGTCGTAGAGGTTTCCGTTAGGTGAATACAAGAACACGTTGTCACCTAAGTTCGTGTCGTCGGGCTGTCCAGGTTGCCACCTGGTAAAGCCCGTTGAAGCCAGCGGATCTCCTGTAGGAACACAACACGGTCACAATCTCAACTCATTCTCAACAGAATACGAATCACGTCTAATGTTTAGTTTTGTTATCACTTGATCAGCATGGGCGTCCGCAGGATTTCTACCAGGGGGGGGGGGGGGGGGGCAAGGAAACCAATTTCCAAGGGTGAAGGGGGTTGTGGGGGTGTCTACCACCCTGTACGCAGGGAATTTTTAGTTTTTTGGACATTTTGAAATTAATTTTGTTTTGAGACAATTTGAGGTTATTTTGTTGAAATATTCAATATTTTCTGTAAAATTTGACACCTTTTAGGCGAATAAAGGCACCTTGCCCCGCAGGGCATTTTTTTGCATTTTTGACACTTTTTTTTGTATTTTTGAAACCATACGAAAAACATTACAAACAATTTATGTTGTTCTGACATCCAGTGGCTGGGGGGGGGGGGGGGGGGTGCGCCCCCCTCCCCCCCCCCCGTGGACGCCTATGGTTATCAGATATTCTTTTCAACGTAATGTAAACAAGTTATCATACTCTTTAACAATGTAAGAGATTTGCAATATCTTCTAGTTTGACTTAACCTTGTCAGTTTGACTCACCGAATACGGTGTAAAACTCATGCTGCGTTGTGTTAGATTCAACCAACCCCAGCCAGGAGTAGCCGCTGTTTCCTCCAGTCACTTGAGCCGCGTCCCTCTGCAAGATCTTGACAATAGCTTGGCTTTCAGCTTCACTATTCAGGATCAGTAAGTGGCTTCCTTCACTCTCGCATGTCTGCTTCGCCCGTGTCCATGGTATAGGAGTAATATGATATTTGTAACATCCCAGCCCTTGGATGTGTTCATATCCTTGTAGGAGGGCAGGTGGGGAGGGCGTTGTGGTGGATGGCGGGGGAGGGGGGCAGGTGCGGGCAGGTGGTGGTGCGGGGGTGGGACATGCAGGACATGTGGAACAGGGTGGTGCGGGGGTGGGACAGGAAGTACATGCAGGATAGCTAGGACATCGAGGTTCAGGACATTGAGGTTGAGGACATTTAGCTGCAGGACATTGAGGTTGAGGACATTTAGCTGCAGGACATTGAGGTTGAGGACATTGAGGTTCAGGACATTGAGGTTGTGGACATTTAGCTGCAGGACATTGAGGTTGAGGACATTGAGGTTCAGGACAAGTAGCATGGGACGGCGTTGAATCTAGAAATGATAATTGAGTACAGTTATTATTTCATGCATGTTTCAGGCAACCTAGGATACTAGCACTAGGCAGACAAGCATTTGCAGCGAGCGAAGCGAGCGTCTCCATTCGGCTCTTTTGACACTTCCTCTGTTTGTTTTTTGTTTTTTCCGACGCTGTAGGTCACATTGTTTTTCCTATCGAGCTAAGCTTTTGCACACATGTTAACATGATTCTAATTTAGTATTGGATTGATTTTGGGCACTACCCTATGATTGGTTATAGTTTTAAAAAATCTTCTGATTGGTCGAAAATGAAAAGGGTCAGATCAACTTCATACTTTGCATAGCTATTAAAACTACCATTTCCCTTATTTTACACATTTTCAGCCCAATAGGAAAGTTTACACTTGTTGAAATTTGTAACTGTTTAAAATATATTGATTGAATTGTTATCAAAGTGAATGGGAATTATTCCAAAGCGATTTGGATCTGATTTTCTTTATCCAGAGTGTATAGATAAATAATCTCAGTTTCAATAAAAATCATGTACTTTTATGTTGGTTGAGTGTATCATATTTCAATTCAATATGAATGATATATATATATTGTGAATTATTTTATAAAATGTACAGAGTTGTTGGATTTATATTTATATCTTAATTGTGTAGGTTTTGTTTCTTTTTATATTTATTGACCTTGTTTTCCATTTTATTCCAACTGGTTCTGTATGTTTTGTAAAATATTGTTATATTGTTTTTCATATGTCAGTTTGACATTTCACATTTTTTACTGTATTTGCTCCCTGAGGAAGATTTTTAAAATAAAATCGAAACGTCGGAGTTGATAATAGTTTCTATAACGCAGTATTATACCTTAAAGCATGACATTATATATATATATATATATTTGTGCATTACAAAATTTAATTTCGAGATGTTTGCTCGTTCGGGTGCTCGCTCATCAACGCGTTACATCGAGCGTTTTCCTATTGTAAAAAAAAAATTGTGCCCAAAAACTCCCCTGTGGGACCACTGAAGTTACTGGGATTTCCTCGTTCACTCTCTGTTTTCTGCCATACATAAAAATTCGTCCACATCCCTCAAATCCAGCGGTAATCTCTGTAATTCCCTTATAATTCCTTTGTGTCCGATTGAATCAAATGCTCTACTAAGATCTATAAAAATTGCGTCTGTTTTAATATTTCTTTCCATATTGTCTGAGAGATCCTGTACTAATGAGGTTAGTCAGGATTCACAGGAATACCCGTCTCTTAATCCGTGTTGGCTATCACGTAATATACCTGCTCCTTCACTAAATGTCCTTATAAATGTTTACTTAAAATTTTGCAAACATATGAAGTGAGTCTTACTGGTCTGTAATTTATACTTCTGCTTTGCTTCCGGCTTCATGAATACGTATTACCAGAGCTCTCTTCCAGTCAAAAGGAATCTTGCTATTGTTAGTTGATATGTTGAACATGACTCGGAGATACCCCCCTTCCTTCACACAATAGAAATTGTAGAATGAAGTGGAAAGTTTATTATTGAAAGTAATACAAATTGTGAATACTTATATTACGTGTGACTTTCACAAAAGAGGCTTTACCTTAGAAGCAACATATTTGTACACTTTTAAAAACATATATTTCATCGGAGAGGAAGGTACTATGCCTTTTCATTCAAATTGATTTAGGTGACATATTATATGAGAAACTCATCTAGGACTTACTTGGTATCGATATTTTCACATTGTGTCCGGAATTGCGACCGTTGCAGTTGGATGTTGCTGTGACCTCAATTCGCTGACACGACCCAGTGGCGTCATTACCCGAGCTCACCTGAAACAAAAGTCACTGCCACTCAGAAACTGCGCTGTGTTGAGCTCCGAGCCAAATGGAAAGTTTAGAAATAAAAAAATATTCATTGAAGTCTTGTTAAAATATTTATGATATTTTCAGTGTGAATTTCTAATTCTAATACAAAATATTACCATATTTGCTTCAGGTGTATTTATTCGATACACAATTTCAGATGCATTTAAAGTTCGTTCACGATAAGAATATTTCTGACGTTTTAGTCGATCACGTCGTTCATTGGTCGTTCGCATGAACACTGCCCTGTCAATGGCAAGACTTTCTTCTTTGTATTATTGAAATTATATAAATTAAGTGAAATACACAATTTATAATAGTACAAAAATTCAATAAAGTTGATTTATTTTTATCTACGGTCGTATTATAAATATTTTTGGATTATTATATTGATATTTACATGTATAGGAATACAATTGTTCATTTGACTACAGTAGTATCTACACGACCTTGATATTCTAAACGTGAACGAACTTTAGTCGAGTCAAAAAAGATCCAACGTAAAACTAATTGAACATTTTTTTTTATTTTTTTTTGCAAATATGGCAACAGAAATTTTAAATTATTGCTGAAATTACATAAATTTGACATTTTAGGGTATGTTCCAAACGACATAGGAGGAATACTAACAATTCTACAATGTTCCGTCTAAAGCTCCTACATCAAAATACTTTATATTTCCAGGGGCTGGTAATCCATGGAAATTATTTGTTGCATAAATACGTAGGCACAGAAAATCCCCAGCCCTACAAAACCAAACTTGTGACTGGTCTGCAGGCCTAACAACAATATTATCACAAAAGAATAAGATAAACTAATTTTAATAAATCGTATCAGATTATATGTTACAATGAATAATTCAATATAGACACTAAATATCATACAATATTATTTAAGTAAATGCATGTAAACTTATCACAGTTATAAAAGCAACGAAACAGATATTCACTTACCCCTGTTTGATTTCCCTGCTGAATTTGATCGAGAGTAACTAACAATAAGGTGCCGCTCTGCACCTCAACACTGGCCTGGGTGTGAACCTGGCACGCTAAGAACACGATTGCGAACAGACACTTGTAAGCCATGGTGTGAGATTGTGCAGCTGGAATCAAACCTGGGGCTTATATATCAACACAGCAAGGTTGCATTGTGACCTGCAATACACTTTCAAATAATATAAATATGCACACAGGAAGTCATGCTTTTCAATTCAGTCTATGAGTTGCTAAATTTTTACCGTGAGTGATTTAAATATATAATTTAGATGAATATTGAAATGCATTGTTGTTATGTGAATCCACTTGTCTTATATTTAAATGTTTAATTCCCAAAAATGACTTAATTGTAAAATACACAGAAATGTTTCCTTATTTTAAAGAAACATTAACAATGAAAATTATAGTGATGTAAAAAGAAGTGTCAAGTCAAAACGTTTTTTATAATATTAGAAAAATATGATGATACAAACTGTAAATGATTGGTTTGTCGAACCCAAATAAATTACAATATATAATATACTTAATAATCACACGTTGCATTTCAAAAGCACTCGGTGCTTCTAAATGACTGCGCATTAATATTTGTGTGAAAGTAGCTGCTCTACAGATCTTGAAACTGATGCGTAGAAGAATTTAAATTTAAAACACATTTCAAAAATATATCAAATCGAGTAAGATGGCCACAAATATCAATAACGTTCTTATTGTTTTACCATATTTCTACGAAAACAACCAAATTACAAAAAAGAACATTCCCAACTATCTCGAGAATAGGTACCCTGGAGCAGAACCTCACAACATTACGCAAGTCCGGGCCTAGCAGGACAGAAATAGTTCTCAATTTCACCGTTGGGTTTAGTGTTTTTGAACTGGTTTAAATTGAATCTTATCCGATTTAATTATCTCAATAACTTTAAATTAGTAGTTATTGTGAATACTCATTTAAAAGTATTTTAAATTTTATAAATTTTAAAAGTGTACCTACGCAAGTCACAGCAAATTGCACAGCAATTTTTTTTTAATGTGATGTATATAAAGTATCAGGCATTGTTGATGGGCATCAAAATAACACATATATATTTTTTTTTTATTTTTTTATTTCATCCCTTCAACCCCTAACAGGTGGTAATGCATAGTTACCACCATGCATGAAACCCGGCCAATTGCCGTATCTTTTATGTGATACATTATGCAAAGTTGTGAGGTAATTGGTATCCCTGAGACTCGAATTGACTCCCTGAGACTCCCTGAGGGATTGGAATATCTACATTTTGTTGAGCGATGATAAAACTGAGCGGCAAGGCATCTTCGCTGTCCGATGATTCCTCGACGGTAGGATCGTCTTCTTCTTCAAACAAAGAAATGACGTTACTAATATGCAACATAGTACCTGATGGTCCATGTAGATCACTGCTATCATATTTAAACAATACATCGGGTGTGGTTAGTTGGTCCTCGAAATCTTCGTCTACGTCACTCACGCCAGCGATTGACTCGTTGTCGCTTACCAGCCGAGGAATCATCGGCCGATGGAATTTCACCTCACTCCATGTTTAGTGCTTCCTGCACTTCAGCCTTACTATGATTTATTTCTTACGCACCATCTGGTATTTAAAACAAATAATAGTAGAGTAAACACAATTATTTCCAAAAAGTGAGGTTATGTTTAAAAATTGCCAAAGAGCATGGTGGTACGTATTCCTTACCACCTTATATATTACCTATTTTTGTTCCATAGGATCAAAAAAATAAAAATTAATTTACTATTTAACTCGTGTGTATATATTAGCTACAAAGAAAATCAATTGATATGAAGAAATATGATGAAATATACAAATCTTGGAGAATTGAAGTCACCAGCAATGCACAGTTTTGGTTAGAGTAGATTTCTACCTTTCCTGATCCTTCTGCACTGATTCTAGACATGCGCGCCATCTGTGATATGTTAGTAGAACTCTTTGATGAACTATTCAAGGTGGTATGTAAAGCTTACCACCATGCAGAAAAATATGAAAAATTATTTTTAAGGTGGTAACAATGTATTACCACCATGCCTCTAAGAGAACTGTAAGTTGTTATTAAAATTTAATATTTAGATAATAGTAAAATTATTGGCTAGTTTGCAAATTATTATTTGTCACACCAACTCAACCCAATTTGTAATAAAATTTTAGAGCTATTATTTTTCTAAAACTTCTTGGCTTCAACATAGACTATCTTTAAAGAGTCCCAAATATAATTCATTGTTGTGTGATTTCCCTCAGTGAGAGGTAAATGTTGGGAAGGTGCCACTACTAATAGGTCACGACCGCCTCCTTCCCACTGTCCATACCTCTTCATCATCATCATGATTATTCTTTATAATCATATCATATCCATTATTGTTGTGTGTTTTCCCTCAGTGAGAGGTAAATGTTGGGAAGGTGCCACTACTAATAGGTCACGACCGCCTCCTTCCCACTGTCCATACCTCTTCATCATCATCATGATTATTCTTTATAATCATATCATATCCATTATTGTTGTGTGTTTTCCCTCAGTGAGAGGTAAATGTTGGGAAGGTGCCACTACTAATAGGTCACGACCGCCTCCTTCCCACTGTCCATACCTCTTCATCATCATCATGATTATTCTTTATAATCATATCATATCCATTATTGTTGTGTGTTTTCCCTCAGTGAGAGGTAAATGTTGGGAAGGTGCCACTACTAATAGGTCACGACCGCCTCGTTCCCACTGTCTTTACCTCTTCATCATCATCATGATTATTCTTTATAATCATATCATATCTATTATTGTTGTGTGTTTTCCCTCAGTGAGAGGTAAATGTTGGGAAGGTGCCACTACTAATAGGTCACGACCGCCTCCTTCCCACTGTCCATACCTCTTCATCATCATCATGATTATTCTTTATAATCATATCATATCCATTATTGATGTGTGTTTTCCCTCAGTGAGAGGTAAATGTTGGGAAGGTGCCACTACTAATAGGTCACGACCGCCTCCTTCCCACTGTCCATACCTCTTCATCATCATCATGATTATTCTTTATAATCATATTATATACATTATTGTTGTGTGTTTTCCCTCAGTGAGAGGTAAATGTTGGGAAGGTGCCACTACTAATAGGTCACGACCGCCTCCTTCCCACTGTCCATACCTCTTCATCATCTTCATGATTATTCTTTATAATCATATCATATCCATTATTGTTGTGTGTTTTCCCTCAGTGAGAGGTAAATGTTGGGAAGGTGCCACTACTAATAGGTCACGACCGCCTCCTTCCCACTGTCCATACCTCTTCATCATCATCATGATTATTCTTTATAATCATATCATATCCATTATTGTTGTGTGTTTTCCCTCAGTGAGAGGTAAATGTTGGGAAGGTGCCACTACTAAAAGGTCACGACCGCCTCCTTCCCACTGTCCTTACCTCTTCATCATCATCATGATTATTCTTTATAATCATATCATATCCATTATTGTTGTGTGTTTTCCCTCAGTGAGAGGTAAATGTTGGGAAGGTGCCACTACTAATAGGTCACGACCGCCTCCTTCCCACTGTCCATACCTCTTCATCATCATCATGATTATTCTTTATAATCATATTATATACATTATTGTTGTGTGTTTTCCCTCAGTGAGAGGTAAATGTTGGGAAGGTGCCACTACTAATAGGTCACGACCGCCTCCTTCCCACTGTCCATACCTCTTCATCATCTTCATGATTATTCTTTATAATCATATCATATCCATTATTGTTGTGTGTTTTCCCTCAGTGAGAGGTAAATGTTGGGAAGGTGCCACTACTAATAGGTCACGACCGCCTCCTTCCCACTGTCCATACCTCTTCATCATCATCATGATTATTCTTTATAATCAAATCATATCCATTATTGTTGTGTGTTTTCCCTCAGTGAGAGGTAAATGTTGGGAAGGTGCCACTACTAAAAGGTCACGACCGCCTCCTTCCCACTGTCCTTACCTCTTCATCATCATCATGATTATTCTTTATAATCATATCATATCCATTATTGTTGTGTGTTTTCCCTCAGTGAGAGGTAAATGTTGGGAAGGTGCCACTACTAATAGGTCACGACCGCCTCCTTCCCACTGTCCATACCTCTTCATCATCATCATGATTATTCTTTATAATCATATTATATCCATTATTGTTATGTGTTTTCCCTCAGTGAGAGGTAAATGTTGGGAAGGTGCCACTACTAATAGGTCACGACCGCCTCCTTCCCACTGTCCATACCTCTTCATCATCATCATGATTATTCTTTATAATCATATTATATCCATTATTGATGTGTGTTTTCCCTCAGTGAGAGGTAAATGTTGGGAAGGTGCCACTACTAATAGGTCACGACCGCCTCCTTCCCACTGTCCATACCTCTTCATCATCATCATGATTATTCTTTATAATCATATTATATACATTTTTTGTGTTTTATAAATGTTCTGAATTTTTCTTTTATTATTTCCAGCCTCTGTAACACAATTTGATTTGTTTTTTTTACAATAAAACTACAACTGATTCATTCGTCGCAATGAGTCTAGTTGAAGAACAGTGCGACGTAGAATATTCGATATGAAGAGATTACATACAAAATGTATGTGATGTGTACAAATTGCATTTATGGATCATTGTGATTTTACATTTTGTTTTCGTCATAAATCATTAATAAAAACTACTACTTAATAAATTAATGTGAAAATATATTGCTACATAAGCGGAAACTACAGAAAAATATGATATTGAACAAAAATGTTAATTCATTTAACTAGCCACAATATTTAAAATATATAATAAATGTATTCTTTGTAGATTAATTAGCTTATAAAGTGTTCAATTACTGCATGATGGTAAGAAACATATTTCAAGAATGATCTTAGATGAACAAACCACCGCAAAGAAGGTCCTGAAATGCCAGCATTTCTCCGGGAGCATAAAACCCTGATTTCCACCCGCCATCTTTGATTACGAAATTTGAGATGGGCTACTTGAAACGAACTGAAACTAGAGATTTGAAATCACGTTATATTTAGAAACAAGTGTGCAAAATAAAAAAATTAAAATTCCATGTGAAACGACTTTGTGTGGAGTAGAATGGAACTCCATTAAAAACACTCCTTGTAAAAATACCAGCCAAGTCTCTTCAACTAAAAAAAAATATGAAATCTAAAAATTCTGCACTGAAACGTAGTGATATCAAAAAATTAGCCAAGTCAAAACTTTATTTGAAAATTAAAAAATACTTGGCGCATCGTGTATATAAATAGCTTAGAAGTATAGGCTAGATATAAATACATATACTTATAGTATACCTACAATGCCCTAAAAAAACGATGCGCCAAGTATATTTTAATTTTCAAATAAAGATTTGACTTGCTAACTTTTTGATATCACTACGTTTCAGTGCAGAATTTTTAGATTTCATATTTTTTTTTAGTTGAAGAGACTTGGCTGGTATTTTTACACGGAGTGTTTTTTATGGGGATATCACTTATTTTTTTAGTTTATTTACACAACTTGTAAAACTTATTGGGGCAACAATGGATAATTCCTTAATTCCTTTAAAAAAATACGCCATTTCCGAATTAGTTACTAAGAAAAATTTTGTTTGGAGCTAAATATACTTAAAGTGATATGCCATGAAGAATTGCGAAAGCATCGTTCCAATAGGTCCAGCCGTTTTCGAGATATGGCATCACTTCCGGTTTTCAAAATGGCGGCTGAAAGTTCTTACACATTGTATTAATTTGTATCCCCATAAAAAACACTCCGTGTAAAAAAACAGCCAAGTCTCTTCAACTAAAAAAAAAAATATGAAATCTAAAAATTCTGCACTGAAACGTAGTGATATCAAAAAATGAGCCAAGTCAAAACTTTATTTGAAAATTAAAAAAATACTTGGCGCATCGTGTATATAAATAGCTTAGAAGTATAGGCTAGATATAAATACATATACTTATAGTACCTATACCTACAATGCGCTAAAAAAACGATGCGCCAAGTATATTTTAATTTTCAAATAAAGTTTTGACTTGGCTCATTTTTTGATATCACTACGTTTCAGTGCAGAATTTTTAGATTTCATAATTTTTTTTTAAGTTGAAGAGACTTGGCTGTTTTTTTACACGGAGTGTTTTTTATGGGGATATCACTTATTTTATTAGTTTATTTACACAACTTGTAAAACTTATTAGGGCAACAATGGCTAATTCCTTTAAAAAAATACGCCATTTCCGAATAAGTAACTAAAAAAATATTGTTTGGAGCTAAATATAAACTTAAAGTGATATGCCATGAAGAATTGCGAAAGCATCGTTCCAATAGGTCCAGCCGTTTTCGAGATATGGCATCACTTCCGGTTTTCAAAATGGCGGCTGAAAGCTCTTACACATTGTATTAATATGTATATAAATACTAATATTTCATTATAAGCCTTCTGAATATGTAGTTGGTTTTTATATAAAGGGAAGTGAATTTAGGCAGATTTCGCTAAACTATGACGTCATTTCCGGTTTCAGTAATTAGTAAACTTTAATTTTACTATTGTTATTTCTTATAGTGGACCGTCTGAATCGATTGGCGCAAATTTCGTTCCGATCGGTTAAGCAGTTTTTGAGATATGACGTCACTTCCGGTTTCAAAATGGCGGCACAAAAAATTCATACGGGCAAGGTATCATCAGGCAGACGAGCTGTATATGTGGTGAAAATGTCGGGTCAATCAACCCAGCCGTTTAGGCTGTGGCGGAGACCGCGGAATTTATTGGAAGATGAATCATTATTATTATCTAGTGGAGCGGTCGCTCCACGCCAGCCAAGTCGTACGGCGCGCGCACACACTCATTTAAAAAGGCTGGAGCAAACCCACTTTTACTGTAAGCATCAAAGTGACATTTTCGGCCTACTGGATCTTAAAATTGGAAAATCTCACATTCTTCTTCTCTTTCTTCTTTAACTTATATATAGGATACAATCCTGTTCAAAACCAATTTAAAACGTTTTGTACTGAGCTCTTCATTCTAATGAATCCTTCCATCTCTTGTTTGGACGTCCTATTCTTCTCTTTCCTCTGGGCCGATTGTCCCGTGCAACCCTAACTAATCGCCCTTGATCCATCCTTGAAATGTGTTCATCCCAAAGAAGTCTTCTTTCCTTAATCCAATCAGCCACATCTGTAACTCTGCAGGTGTCCCTTATACTTTCATTCCGTATCCGATCCAGTCTCGTTTTACCTAATATTCTTCTTAAGACTTTCATTTCGGTTACCTGCGACTGATGTCTTGTCTTAGATGTGTCGGGTCTTGTTTCAGAAGCATAGGATATAATGGGTCTTATTACGCTCTTATATATCTGCGACTTCGCATCCTGGCGCAAGAACTTGTTCCTCCATATAACATCTCCCAAACATCCCGCTACTCTGTTGGCCTTCATGATTTGTCCATTCACCTCCTTCTCTATGTGTCCATAACTGGTGATAGTCGTTCCCAAGTACTTGTATTCTAAAACTTGCTCAATAATGTCACCATTAACCACTATTTTGCATCGAATGGGCTCTTTAGCAATCGTCATTGCCTGCGTCTTATTTGTAGAAATCTCCATATTATACAAACTACAAGCATTATTAAACCTAAAAACCAATCTCTGTAAGTCGTCCTCGTTATCAGCTATTAATATAGCGTCGTCTGCATAACAAATAATATTTATCGTACTTCTACCCAAACTGTATCCTTTAATTCCTCGAACAGACTTTATAATTTCATCCATAATCAAGTTAAAAAGAAGCGGGCTTAAAGAATCTCCTTGCCTTACACCCATGTTCATATCAATTGGTTCAGAGAACTGTCCGTTACATTTGACCTTAATTTTACTATTGCTGTAGATATCTTGTATAACTCTAATGATAGACTGTGGAATGTTCCTTTGAATGAGGATATTGATTATGTCTATCAGCCGGATTCGATCAAATGCCTTTGTCAAGTCAATAAAACACATGTATGCAGGGTTGTTGTATTCCAAAGATTTCTCTACAATCTGTCTTACTGCAAATATTGCATCAATGCATGATCTGCCCCTCCGAAATCCTTGCTGTGCATCTTGTTGCTCTATTAAATTGTCGAGCTTACTTGTAATGATCTTGGTTGTGAATTTGAGCATGGTGTATAAAAGGTTTATTCCCCGATAATTTCCCGGCTCCATTTTATCGCCCTTCTTGAAAATGGGTATTAAAATATTTGTCCTCCACTCATCAGGGATTTTAGAATTCTCCATGATCTTGTTTAAGAGTTTTGTTATCTCTCCCGCAAGTGCTGATCCTCCATATTTTAGAAGTTCATTAGTAATACCATCTTCCCCGGGCGATTTTCTATTTCTTAGCTTCTTTAATGTAATTCTCACTTCAGTCTCCGACACACTCACTTCTTCTACATTCTGTCCGAATTTAACTTTATGTAAATCTCACATTGTTGCGATATATCTTAATTTCGAGCTATGGCCCACCCTACAACATATACCAAATTTGGGAACAATAAGTTACGCCCTTTGCGCGCTAGAGGGCCGTGAAAACAGTGTTTTAGGGCGGTTTTCATAATAATCTCAGTAGTAGTAGTAGGGGGAGCTAAAATATGGTAAACAGGCCACAGCATAAACGGCTGAACCGATTGATTTAAAATTTTTACCACATATGCACTTTTGGCGTCTGAGGTGCCTTTTGCTATAACTGGTTTTATGCCGCCATTTTGAAACCGGAAGTGACGTCATATCTCGTCAACGGCTGGACCGATTGGAACGAAAATTGCGCCAAACGATCCAGACGGTCATCTATATGCATGATAAGTAGCAAAAGACTAAACATTATGTTAAAGAAACCGGAAATGACGTAATGAAATTTGAAATACATCGATTGGCTTTTTGGCAACAAAGATTGATCCGATTATTTTGATATTTATGTAACGTATGTACTTTTGACGTCTCATGTGACTTGTTATAAAACCAACCGGAAGCCGCCATTTTGAAACCGGAAGTGACATCATATCTCAATAACGGCTAAATAGATTTCAACGAAACCAGCGCAAAACAATTTAGACGGTCAACTTTATGTATTATCATCAATAATATTTGCAGTTTCTCATACCTAAACCGGAAATGACGTCACACATTTTAATAATCTCACAAATTTTTATTTTGATGCAATAAATATACTATTTGAGACAGCTTATAAAATTATAATCATGTTTCAAATATACTTCAAGGGGTCAGAGATTTCAGCCGCCATTTTTAAACCGGAAGTAACGTCATATCTCAAAAACTGGTAGACAAATCGGTATGAAACTAGCGCCAAACGATTCGGATGGCCATCTCTATGGAATATGAACAGTACAAATAGAATTTTCCTATTTATGAGACCGGAAATGACCTCATTCAAATGTATAAATTATTATAATTCCCTCCTATACAATAAATACATATTCAGAAAGCTTAAAATGATACACATCATTTATAGAAATAAATTCTATGTGGCATTGCAGAAAGTTCAGCAGCCATTTTGAAAACCGAAGTGTTTCCATATCTCGGAACTGGGTTGACTGATTGGAATGAAACCTTTGCTATTCTTCGTGAAAGATCATTTAAAGCAATTATTTAGGACCATACGCTGCTATTCATTAGTGGTAACGAAATTGTAAAGGGTGATGATTTTTTAAAAGAATTTAGTAATTGTTCATTTCATATGTGTCACAAGTTGTTAGAATAAACTTAAAAAAAGGAGTGATATCCCCATAAAAACACTTCGTGTAAAAATACCAGCCAAGTCTCTTCAACTAAAAAAAAATATGAAATCTAAAAATTCTGCACTGAAAAGTAGTGATATCAAAAAATTAGCCAAGTCAAAACTTTATTTGAAAATCAAAAAATACTTGGCGCATCGTTTTTTTTAGGGCATTATAGGTATACTATGTATATGTATATTTCATGTATAATTTATAATTGGCTTATACTTCCAAGCTATTTAAGTACACGATGCGCCAAGTGTTTTTTAATTTTCAAAAAAAGTTTTGACTTGGCTAATTTTTTGATATCACTACTTTTCAGTGCAGAATTTTTAGATTTCATATTTTTTTTTAGTTGAAGAGACTTGGCTGGTATTTTTACACGAAGTGTTTTTTATGGGGTTATTATTATTATAATCATCTGAAGAAAGCCGTACAATTTCACGGTTTTCACGGCCCTCTAGTTCGCAAAGGGCGTAACCTATTGCTCCCAAATTTGGTATATGTTGTAGGGTGGGCCATAGCTCGAAATTAAGATATTTCGCAACAATGTGAGATTTTCCAATTTTGAGATCCAGTAGGCCGAAAATGCCACTTTGATGCTTACAGTAAATGTGGGTTGCTCCAGCCTTTTTATATGAGAGTGTGCGCGCCGTACGACTTGGCTGGCGTGGAGCGACCGCTCCACTAGATTTTGTAGCTCTTGGAAATGTTCTCTTAATACAGTAATTTACACGACACTATCATATTTTACTTGCATAAATTTGAATATATTCCAGAGCGTTTATTTGTTTTAAACTGAGGATCAGTTATTCGCAGAAACGGTGACTAGAAGTTTGCGCCAGAAGTAGTCCTGAATGTGTAAGAGTAATCTAAAATAGATGAAGACAATGGCATGACGCAAAATTGTGATTTATGGAGTTGGGAAAAGTACGCTCAGCGTCTTGGAAAACACGTCCGTTTAAAAAAAAACTGTTTCCCATTCTTAGTAGAGTTTATCGTATCACCAGTATGCTCAAACTTTGTAACCTCACATTTTCTTTGTGACTTTACAGACAATGGCTCCATGGCTTCATTATGTGTTATTTTACAGTATTTCAAAATTCGAACGGATTGTGAGATTTGTGTGACAAGTCTTTCTATTTAGTTACAATTTTTAGAAAATAATTTGTATGTCTTAAAGATTTTTCTAGGTTTCTTAAACCGCATCTGAAATTAAAATTAAACGTTTAAAATCCTCATATCTCAAAATTATTTATCTTATATGAATATTTTTAAATTGAATAATGATATAATATTCAGAGAATAATGAATTTATTGTGAGAATAGAAGAATTATATTTAATAGTTTACGAACTTCGCCCCCTTTACAATTCGTTTGCCAATCGCATTTCATTATTTCCCAATCAAGTCGTGATCGTATAAAAAGCGCCTTTGGCCTGGAGGTTCCATGTTAAGTGTTCCTGGAGTGTCTATTACTTGAGACGCACGGATAGATAATGATTGGTCGGGAAGAATTCCTGCGGGATATTTCGACGCCATGGAGACCACCGCACCTGTTCCCGGTCTGGATTACACGGATCCTGTAGGCACGGGAGGGAGGGACAGATATTTCAGGTATGTCACTTTGCAATTTTGCTAAATGGTCTTACGAGCTCAGAAGATCGTGGATAAAAATAAAGACTTATCTGCTTGTCATCGGTTTTTAATAACGGATAAAGTAATGGTGGGTTTCGTTCAGTTTTCAATAACCCTTTGGAAATAGCATACAGTTCATTTTAAAACTTTTACCTTAGAGATAATATTTCCTATAAACTTTAACATGTGATGAGAAATCACAATACCGTTCTATATTTTCTTGAAGCTTACAGCGTTCCATCAACTTTGTTACTCACAGTGTAATATATCGGATTTCTTGAATTTATCTTCATAAATTAAAAGTTAGACGTACCCTTGATTAGCAGTGTCATTCGAGAATTTACGTTTCGTTGGTTTAGACAGTACATTAATTACTTTTTAATAAATTATATTGTGTAAATGTCAAGTAGTACTGTCAAGGAACACTTCTAATATGAAAGAATCGAGTAAATTATCAAAGGCTCAAGAACGGCCCAAAGAACAGTTGCGTCAAAGTCAGTATAAATATCTTATAAATGCCCCATTCACACGCTCACTTTAAGGGATCATTTAAGTTGGCTCTCACTTTAAATGCACCGTATGTTCGTACAAGTCTCGTATGTTTCAACGTCGTCATTTAAACTCTTTCAACACACACTATTGAAGAGACTGTCTGAAAGGGTGTTACACAATGCATGATCATGATCGAACAAGTTGCAATAAACACTTATAGAACCATAGATTCAATGAATAACTATCGTTGGTTACACTAACGAGTAACGATAGTTGTTCATTGAAATGACAGAACGATTGTCGATATTGCAATACGAGTTTTTAAATTGAAAATGTCGGATTATGGAAGTGAAACAAGTGTTCTGTTTATTTTTGCATTTTTTTTACTCTTTTTCCTTTTGCTTAGCTTTCATTTAAAGAATAGATTTTAAAATAGAAATTTACTATGTGTCCATCATTTATAAAAATCCATACATTCCTGTATGAGTTGAAGAGTCAGCTGAAGAATTTCTTGATGACAAGTACATTAGTTAATTGACATCGCTCATATTAATATATGTATTACAATTTTAATTATTTTATTCAATCACCACTAGACTTCCTCAATAATGTACATTGTATAATATATAACATAACGCATACCTACTTTTATACCCTACTTATATAAAATTATTTCCTAAATACGTTAAAATATGAATATAATCTGAGTCCCAAAATATATTTATTATTGTAATGTGAAAAGGAAGTGAAACTATGAAAATGTGAGTTAGTTTCCCTCGAGTTGAAGTCGGCGGCAGTGGAATTGTGTTTCTCCAAGAATCTAATTCATCAACGGAACAAGCTCGTCTCCGATATTGATTCTGAATTAGCAGACCACTCCGTCTGCTGATCTTCAACCATTGATTTCCTCGGCCGAGATGTTGACACGCTCGTTCACGATGAGGTAATCAGACTCTAGTAGGCTCGACTCACACTTGCTCGGTTACATTCACGCGACGAACTACTTGAGAGTGTTGCGACACTTACTTAGAGATATTCGCGAATTTATTCACGTTTATAAAAACATGACAACATGGCAACATGACGAATACTATTTTATACATTTTACAAATGGTGGCAGAAGTTGGATTTCAAAATTTAAATTACTTATTTCAGTGATTTTTTCAATTTTCTGTTAAACGCTTTTGTAATGATGTAATCAATCTTTGACTGATGACTACAAATGCAGTATAATGAAGAATTCTCTTAAACAATGCCTCATGTCACCGTTACAAATATGATTGGATGAGGGCAAAATTACTGGTTTTTGAGCTCATCTCAAGAATCATTCCAATGGACTTCCGGCTTTCTATCTCTGAGGCACAGAAATATTGTTATGACGTTTCCACCAAACTCCCATACACATAATGTAAGGCCAAACAGTGTTATCACTGTGTTATTACACGATCGAAGAGCTGCCAGAATATGTCGCTAATTCTAGAAGTGATTCTACAACTCTATACTCATGTGACCTTTCCCACTTTAGTAATGAAGAATAGGCAGATGAAACCTCAAATAGCAATAATTTCATTCCTATACTCCGACTGTAGCCTCTACTAAATAAATATTATTTGTAATAAAATATCTTTGTAATAATATTTGTTACCATCCATGAATATTAAAAAAAAAAAAAAAAAAAAAAAAAAAAAAAATATATAACTGCGCCAATTATGAATATTCACTACCAATTTCGTCTAAACTGAAATAAGTTTGGCAAATTCTCCTCTATTTTATTGCTTCGTTCGCACAATACAATTATACAATAAAAATACAATGTAGCCCCACAATACCAAAAAAATACTTAACTGCGGGCAGTTACATAAATTAATACACATTAAAAAATCATCGTGATGAAATCTTCAAATAATATGCAAATACATACACAGTGCATACATACATAGAGCATGCACACAAAAACAAGTTGAAAAACACACACTAAACTAGAGAGAAATATTGTTCAAGATGTAATTTCCATATACCTACTTCATTTCTACTCTGACTGTAGCCTCTACGAAGTAACATGTATTGTAAACGTCCCAGATTGTTTGCTATAGAATAGCCAGAACGTGTTTACATTATTGCAGTAAAAATCACATTTAACCAGAAGATGAATGTAAACTCAACTTACACATTATTTATTGAGTTTTTCCACAAATGATAAAAGTGTTTCTGTTTTACAATATATGCATTATTCCTGATTTCCTTTATTTATTAAACAGGACATGTACATATTACATGCAATTTCCAATATTTTACACTATTTTACTGAATTCAATTCACTTCTTTAATGTAAAGGTACAGCACTCCATTATATTCTTCCCCCGAGTTTCACGGTTTTTCGATAACAGTATATAAATGATCGAAACATAGAAACCAATTTAGCGCAAACGAAGAATCGTTATAAATGATTGAAGAATGGGAAGGAATCATATTCTTAGAATGTAGAAAGAAGAGAGATGCAATTCAATTGAGGAAGTTCCATCTCATAAATATGTCAAGAAAGAGACAGTTTGATATTTGATCAAGTCAACTCTACTTCGTTTATTGAAAACAAGGGTGTGTTACACGAATATCTTTGACTCTTCCTTGCTGTGATTGAATTCGGCTGAATAATATTTGACTTTGACAAACGTGCGTCTCTCTGGACCGACAGGGGGCGACTCAATAACTTCAGAAACTCTTTGGAAGCTGGATTTAACATTCTAATAGCGAAGCGCGTGTATCACAGATATGACCGATGGATGACGCCACATTTGTCATAGGAAAACGAGACGCGAGAACAAAGTTTTCATGGGAAACTAGCTATAAGTTTCTTGTACTATTTTTTGTGTGAAAACTGTCAGTTGCGTTTTATAAGCAAGCAGTTGTAGTTTATTCTTTGTGTGAGGGTACATTTTGTCTCCGAATGGGACGTCAATAATTAATATATCATTCTGCTATCGATATTCCTCAATTTTATCAATTCTGTTATACGGCTATTTCACACGAAGCAAGGTAAATTATACTTTCATAATGGAGGTACACTTAGCCAAACAAAACTTGAACGTTCAATAAATCTGATAGGCTGATAAATGTAAGATTGCACCATCAGAAGTCAGTCCAAGCGATACCATTGTCTCACTTTAGTAGGTGACCTCACATTTCAATGATAATAACAAGCTTTGATTAGTTATGGGACATGACATGCAGTCATTCAAATTTGGTCAACGTTCAAGTTTTGTTTGGCCGAGTGTACATATCTCGCTGTTTCGAGTTATAATAATTTAGTCAGGATCTAACAGCTCTCCTTAATAAAATGTTTTATCTACAACGTATAATAATCAATTAAAAGCATACGGAGATTAACAACCTATTATGCGATCTCATAATCCGTTCCACAATTCCAGTTTAATAAGATTAGGGACTAACTTAATAATGTATGAGTACACATTAGTTATATTAAATTTTAAGACAAGGATTTACGCAGAAATGTAATCAAAACACTCACATTTGAAGAGCATTACTCTACAATATACATATACACATTAATATACATATATCGTGCTATGATGAAAAGTTAAAATTCTACATAATTTGGAGCGGTATTTTGATTTCATTCACAATGAGAATGTCGATAACACAAAGCTATGAACACGGTGATGTTAATATCACAGCATTAATTCTACAAGTGTTGGCTTAAGTGAAACTAGGGGTATGTTTGTCGGGGGGCGGAAAAGGGGTGGAAGTAATACATAAGCTATTTTCACGACTTGTAATTACAAATTGGTACTAATTGATAACGCAAGTCTGTTTTGGTTTCCTCCCCATCCAGTATGTATGTGTAGAGGGTGAGGGGTCTGGATTCCAACCCCTTCCGTAGCATTCCATTGCGCATCGCGATCACACATCGAGGCCAAGGGTTGTTTCAGGGAGACGCATATATACATAGTTCTCACATAACTTAGGAAGATATAGGCATAGTTCGTTCGCTGAGACTTTGATACGAGCAAATCGATGGAGAAATTTTCGTTATGGAGCTAGAAGATAGGAGCATTATTGACTGTTAGAAGTCATACCTCACATTGTAATGCCTTTACTTACGTCATGATCGTTATGTTTAAGTTGATTTTTGTACAAGTTTAAAAATAATAAATTATGTATTGATTGGAATATTGAGATTGATTATTGATTCCTAATAGACCTATTGGAATTAATCACTCACGTTCAACACTAAATAGTGTCATCATTTAAAAATCTTCCCCTCTCCCAATTACGATATTTGTGGCGCAGTTGCTCGAATTTACTGGATAAATTGGGTTAAACATACAATTTTTTTAATTTAGCATTGAAAATAAAATGAGAATTGAAAACGTATCGTCTGAGTTTGAATCATACTCAGATACACTAGGTAATTTTAAAAAACATTAAACACCTTTATTTGTCAGTGTAGGTAAAACCACAAAAAAAAGAATATACCAGACGATAGTTCAAAGCATACTTCTGTATGGTGCAGAAACGTGGGAGATGACGCAGAGGGATAGAGAAAGGCTGCTTGCAGTGGAAATGGATTTCTTAAGAAGGAGTTGTGGAGTCTCAAGATTAGAGCACATGAGGAATGAGGAGATAAGAAGACGGATGGGAGTAGAAAAGACGGTGGTTAATTGTATAGAAACAAATAGACTTGTTTGGTATGGGCATGTTCAGCGCATGGAACCTCAGAGGTGGCCAAAAAGATTAGAGTCTTGGTTACCTCCTGGTAGAAGAAGACGAGGGCGACCAGAAGAGGATTGGAAGAAACAGGTGCTGCTGGACATGTCAAGAAGAGGAATTGGTGGTGATGACTGGACGGACAGAGAGAGGTGGCGTCTGGAGTGCGGGAAACGGCCGGCTTAGAGCTGTAGACAACCCGCTATTATTATTATTATTATTTGTCAGCACAATTTTAGAATATACAAAAGATCACATTGTTGAATGTAGTTCACCAAGGCGTTAGTCTTCCTGAACGAACTATACACACGAAACGGGCTTCCATGTGAGGCTCTCAGGAAGCGTAGAGATATAAACAGGGTAATTTGCATCATGCCAACACCTTCCTGGGCAATATTCTCGTCTAATAAATGATCTAATGAAGGAAGCCAATGATACACGCCATCTTTGCACGACGAAGTGATTTAAGATCTAGATAAGAACTGGTATATCATTAGTCTTTAAGTGGAGGTCAGTCGAGATTCATTGCTAAACTGACGTGGATTTAAGACAATAGATTATGCCTTAGTTATTAAAGGGGTGCGGAGTTTTTGTTTCTGACTCCTTAACATTCAATTTCATGTCACGCTTGTGTTTCTGAGATATAATGGAGTATGTTGATGTAACTTTATGATGGAATAATGACTTGTACTCCCTCGTAGATGTAACTTCGTTTAAAATACATGTACATTATATATCGTCAAACTCTATGCTGAAAAATAGCAAAAATTAATATCAAAATGCTTTGGTTTTCAGTTTTAGAGAAGTATCTTTGTAGACTCAGTTTAGATATTTTCGTTCGTTTTTAGTTTAATGTTCCCAAGCTGTCAGGACACCCTCCACAGAAAATTTAAAATGTTCACATTTTTTATTTGAGAATGTTGTACCGACGGACGGTTTATCGACAGTGCAAAATAGATTAAAATAGAACATTGTCTCAAAACATAGCTTGACTTCGTTTGACTTATTTTGAAAACACAGATTTTCTTTGAAATACGTTTTTAATAAGTTTTTTTTAGAAACTTTTATGCATTTTGTCGAAACATATTATGTTTGTACAAATGTTTTCACTTAAATTCAATTATGGAATTTTTATGACAGCTATCACGTCTGCACTACCCAACTATTTACCACCATTTTTCAAGAACTAACCCGTTGCTGCAATTTGCTATACTTTTTGAAATATTCCCATTGTTTACTGGTCTGCTTTGGTCACATGACCATTCTAAAAACATATTTAAATATCACTGCACTCCTATTAAAATGATCCGTTTTAGTTTAAAACCTATTAAACTTTAAAACACAAAGCATAAAATCTCTAAAACGCAGCGTCACTGTGCCCCAAAAAGTCGACGCAATCAATATTTTCTCTCTCGTGTTTCTAATTAGTCACTTTGATAAAGATAATTATCCAGCCTATGTCGGTAAATGTCCGCCGGTAAAAAGTACGCCAGTCCGTCGGAAAACAATCCTACAACATGGAAACAATTTCCGATATTAATTAGCAGCGAAAGATGAAAATCAAGTTATGCAACTCAGTTTCGTTACAGAGATGATTCGAAAAGAGATCAATATTATGCTCCACGGTGGCTTCTGACGTTCTTATTCAGTCACTTCACACGTTAACAAGTCTCTCATGAAATATGAAATATGGCGCTACATTTCCTGTCCGAGCAAACACTCATTAGCCTGATATTACTTTGTTTAGAAACTGAATTCGCCGGAGCAGAAGGAATTCTTCCCGTCAAAGAATCAACCCGCATTGCTGGCACTTGACAGCCGTATTTCGGTTTCGAATTATAATTTAATATGAAAGGAGTTAAAATTCCTTCCAAATTGTACGTGCATCAGGAGGCGTTGAATTCCTGGCATTTCAAACACGGCGTTCACGCCTGCGCAGTCACATCGGAAGGTGAACATTTTGTCATTTCACTTTCTCTGAAAAGAGATAAAAAATAATTTCAAGATGAATATGCAATTTGTAGGTTGCACAGAAAATACGCGAAATTAAAATAAAATTACTCATTTCGAGCGATTAAAAAATTCTGTCCAAAAATTCCCAAAGTCAAAAATGCATTTACTGAAATCACTTTATAAGGAATGTCCGTGCTAAAAGAGAAGCACCATCAACAAAAAGCTTGATTTCTTAGTGTTCTAACAAACTTTTTTTATTGCACCTGAGTGTTTAAAAAGTTATCTTGAAATCAGGTAAATTACATCTCTCTTTCTCTCGTGATTCGGTTATTATGTTCTACACAAACTAATGATTATCTAGCCCTGAACGTTTTTATCTATCACTTACATTCTAGTTCATCATTTGAACAAATCCTTGAATAAAAGCTATCTATTTAGCACAAACTTATGTACCATTTAGTTGAGGTCTATAATAATAATTATAGTTCGACTCGCCATATTATATCTGTGACCTCAAATGGATCGAATATAATAAAACATTGCTATCACTTAATATATGATATAATAAAACAGCATTATTTCCTTTTGCCCCAGATAACTAATGGAACATATTCAAAAAAGCTCTGATAATTTTAATGAAAATATAATCTTAACTACGTTCATTATACATCACAACTTACAAAAGTTCCGACCCTGCTATCTGGCCACTATATCATAATGTTTTAGATTTCAGTATTTCACAGCTCAGTAATTACCTAGATACCGTGCGAAGGACCAATTAGCGGGTCCCAGCACGTCTTACAAATATCACATTGAGCTTTGTGAATAGGACGGTTATTACCCGCTCTATTCGAACAGGAAACGAAAGTTTATACTAGATCAGGAAACCACTTTAGCCGGATAACTGAGGAAGTGCATAGAATGGAAAGTATGAGCTTAATGATGATTTATGTTGGGTTTAGTTGGTAGCGAAACAAGCGACTGTGTAGCTGGATATAATGCAGTATAAGGACCACTATTCTGACCGAGCAGCTGTGTAAAGAGCAGAGTAATCAACGGAGAAGAAATACAGCTATTGTGTACGATGCAGATATTTTTATCAAGGATACTTCGGACAATGAAAATTATCGATCTGAAACGAATGAAGCAATTTAAGGGTGGACTTTGTTATTATGAATTGTGGAGATATGCTTTGTTCATTAGGGAATGAGAAATATCAAGATATAACTATTGTATTCTGTTTAGGGGACGTGTTTTGGACGCTGCATGGTGAGGAAACAAGTGATCTAACTTCTAGCGTCGTTTTCACCGCCCATGTAGAACAGAAAAGCACAAATTTTCGTGCATGAAGCGCCATTACGAGAAGATCGCGGTGGGATAAGCAGAAATGTAAACTGAACATTTTTTGATGTCGGAGCAAAAAAATGCTTGTAAACTGAAATGTCTATTCCAAAGACGACGGGTATGAATTTAAAATTCAGATAAAGTTTAATAAAGGTGGCAATACATTTTATAATTCAACATGAAATATTAATAGTTTTCTAGTGTAAAATTTTTTGGTTTATACAACCTTTTCATATTACAGACAGGCATTTCAACGACATGTGAGAGAATGTGCTGGCCGTACAATGGCTGGCCTGGAGCGACCGTTCCACTACATTTCGTCATTTCTCGACATTTCGTTTGACCCAGATTGCTGTAATATGCGTATGAGAAACACATTTCTTGATGCATATGCTGTTTATTTTATTAAGTAACATAATATTCACCACTAAAACAAAAAACCGCAACATTTTACAACATCGCCTATAAAACGCGCTAACTCGAGCGTTTTCCTCGCTCCACTCTGGAAGAAATCTTTTCTCGAAGTCTGACATCTCCTCGACCTCCACAATACAGCTTCCCAGCTGTCACAAGTCACAATTGTGTCTTTTGTAAAACTACTAAAGCAATACTCTGATGTTTCGCTGCTAGTTTGTATGCAGGCTGCAGTGACACAAGCTAATAGGATCCCTAGGGAACGGGGATTCCAAGGAATGCCGGCGCGACGCAGTAATCCGCCCGGATTACCGACTCCCGGTTATCCCTCAGGATGACATGCAGGAATGTCTGGATGTGACAAGGGTTGTTGTAACACGCGTGTCTCGAATAGCAACTGATCTATAATTCCTCGCTCTCTCTCTCTTCTCGTTCCTCTTCTCTCTTTGGGATGACAAGAAAACACAACAGATACGAGCTGTGGCAACTTGCAGAAATGTTTTCAAATAATATAGGAAATGAATAATCGGTTTTTGAATGCGAGATTTCTTTCCTTTTTGGCAGATGTCATCTGGTCTCTATTATTGTTCGTGGCATATTGCTCGAGGGATTTGGGTCAAATCCAATGAAATTAAAATATTTGTCTACTGGAGTGATCGTTGAATTCTCAGTCCAGCGACAAGCAAACCCAACATGTTTCTCTCGATTCCAACTAAAATCAAACATGGGTGATTATCAAGGCCCTATTTAACGATATCTCATAGGATAAATTAATTGATTACCTACTAGTACATAATAAAGAAGATGAGCATTTACAAATTAATTAACACATAATAGAAATGTGAAAAAACTAGCAAATATAAGCATTTTTACAATACTAAAATCTGATGTGAGTTCAACTATTAAATTTGAGCAATAATATTATATTCCTACTCGACTGATAATAAACTGATAATAAATTATCTTGGTCCATACATTATTCACTCATTTTCAGTGCTGATTGTCTTTTTGCTACACACTGAAATATTATACGGGGCTATAATTAATGTCAAGAAACATGTAGATATAATATTATGATGAGAACTGAACTCCCAACATATTTCGTCTAATAATCGTTTACTTACATTGCATCTGATTATAAGTTTAATTCTGTATGAATTTGTGGTTATAAATATTGTCATTTATTTTGAACCATTCAAATGTATACATATTTGAGAAATAATAAAATAAAGTCAACCTTAAAGCAAAATGAACACCTTAATAAAGACAATAATTGTGGAAAAACTCGTTCCAAAGCTGAAAATCACGAAAATATTACATTTATAATGTTAAACATTTTAATTAAAAGACTCAAAAAGCATAGACTTAAATAATATAATTGTTTTTAATTTTTATTATTTCTCATAAATTGAACAGATCAAAAGTTATTAAAATATTTGGACCTCTCCAGTGCGTTTCTCATCCTAACTATAAGATGTCCAGATGTTTTTGTCGTCGTGTGAATGCAAGGAGAAGAATGTTGCATGAAAAAGAGAAGGACGTGACGACGAGCCTCGGCTGACAAGTACGATCAACAATCAACCTGTTGCCAACACAAGACGTAAAACTATGGGGAAGTAGTTGAAACGTGACGTGGGAAGCTTCTTGAATACTTAATTTCTGAAGGGGAAAATTAATTTAGTTTAGAAAACTCGAGAAAACTCAATGTATTCGCTTGTATTTAGTTCATTTAGGCCCGGTTGTACCAAGTCCCGATAAAGTTGGCGGTAGGATTTATCGCCTGAAACCATGGCAACAGCCAATGAAACACAGCCATCTAGACCGCTAAAGTTCACTTTAGGCTAAAGTGAACTTTATTTTACTTATCGGGAAATCGTACAACCGGGAATTTAGTTTCCATTGGGCCTCTTGTGCGTCAACAATGGCCAGTTCTGCCTTAGGGCAGGAGAATTTACAATCAACAGATGATAATTAATAATCATGGAATTGCAGCACGGTTTCGCTCTTATAGAAGAAGCCTTACATATTGTGCTTTCCTATATTTAATTTTAAATCACATGATACGAAGTGAGTATAAGTAGTACTGTACAGTTCCATAATAGTTAAAAAGGTGATAGACAAATATATTCGTACATAAACCATGCTTCCTTCTCTAACGTATTTCACGAGTAGTGTAGTAGCTATGAGTGCAAGTTGAAAAGCAACTACATGAACAGGGCATGGCGCTTTAGGACTCTCCAATGCATTATGGGAAGATCAACTTTCGATTAAGTAAGGTAACTGTCGATGGTTAGTGGAAGTTAGTGAGCCCCATTGTTTGTGGATTTTTTGCCAACTGGATTCATTGGTTAACTGCCCACTAAAAAGATCCCTTTATTACCATTTCAAATTACACCACACACAAAAATTCAGTTTCTTGAACATTTTATCACACAGCAATAAGCAAACCTGCGTCTAGCATATTACAAAATTAATTTTCTATGGAAAAAAACAAACTCAAAATGTGGAAGAAATTGAAGACAGCGCCTCCATCTATACCCCCGCGTTGAAACTAAAATTCTCCTGCTTTCACCGCCCTCTGTGCATGAACTGACAAGTCTTCACTTCATCCATCTAGCAACAGGTAGCGCTAGAGTCTTCAGGAACTACCCTAGCACAAATCCCGCCAATCGATAGAACCCGTGAACTGGCATGGCCTTGACATCGCACGGCCACGTGTCCCGCGAAATACCTGTCTCTTAGGTACAGAACTATACATCATCCCGCGCACGGGAAAAAGTGTACCAGATAGATCATCGTTAAGGGTAGTCGTGCGAGGACCTCATAAATGATGAAAAATATTTGAAGGACAATATGAAACTTTGCAGGGAATCTTAACAGACATAATGTTCATTTCAATTAACAAAAGCTTTTTCCGGTGAAATAAATTAACTTATCTTTCATCAAAAGCTCAACAAAGCAAAGTAATATCCGTCCTATTACTGTTTATGAGAGAAAATCACGTTTATATTTTATATGAGTGTTCGAAATATAACATAACATTTACTAAAAATTAACAAATTAAAAAGTATTATACTAAAAACTATTATAACTGTATGTGTTTCGAAAATAGCATAAATTTCCATAAAATTATTTCCCGATAGATAGCGCTTGCTTTCCTTCTGGTAAAAGTGAGATGATGCGATCCTTAATGTATATACATTGATTACTTAATAGTACAGCTGTCTAATTCTAGAAATCCATAACATGATGCGCGAGTTTGCAGGGTTCGGGGGAGGGAGGGGGGGGGGGGGTGTATTCTGTTGTGGGTCAAGTGCAGTGGCGCCAAATTCTTCAACTTTAGGTGGGCAGAGGGGAGGGTCATGTGCCAAGTTTAACTAAGGTTGTGTAGCTCTTTTACACTCAGTTGGCACTCATTCAATGTTTATGTCTACAATGTCATTGTTATTTACTAGGGAAACGTTCAGTTAACGCAATGATACGTTAGATTTCGAAATGCATGAATAAATAATAAAAATATTTTTACCAAATATGTAAGAAATACATTTGACTATTTTGATGCCTTCGTTTGACCTGACTAACCGGCAAGCCGACGGGAAGCGCTGTTTTATTTTCCAGGAAAGAAGAGGCTTACCTTTTAGTACAATATATTTATATTGCTATTAACTACTAGGAAAACGCTCTGTCGGTGGCGGCTATTTGGCTTTACAACAGGTGTTCAATTACATAGAAGGAGAAAGTACTCTAAGAGGAGAGCCCCCAGCAGATGCGGGGCCGGGGCGCATAACCCCGGATTTATTTGTATCTTTAGTTTGAAATTGATGCATTTTTACGTCTTTTGGAGAGCAAATTATTAGACAAAATATTTAACTTCCTACTTCCTGGATTAGGGAGCACTTTTAAATAATTTTCTTGGATGATCAGGTGTGCAATTGTCACACCTTGCACACTGTAATAGCCGCCACTGTACCACGTTGATAAGCGAGCCTTCGTATTGTATGCTGTTTGATATGCGTTTGCAAGTCTCTGCTCTACATGCTTTGGACCTAATGAATCAAGATAGCACTGATAATTGAAATTATTGGCAAGAATTTGCAAATTGAAATTTAAGAACAAAATTCCTTAAAATGACGATACTATTGAAGAGAGCGACAGATTAGTCCAAAAATTGGAAGAAAAAAAAATACCTAAAATGTTGGTCCCAATGACCATGCGAAGTTTTAAGTTGATCGGTCAAACGGTTCTAGATGAAATTTTAAACATCACAAGAGATATGGTATTAAATTTTAACCAATGGGACGATTTTGCTGAAACTTTGTTAGATTGGGGACAATGTTGGTTGCAATGACTTCGCAAAATTTCAAATTAATCGGTTTAACCAATCTAAAGATTTTTTAAAAATTTCGACCAATCACAGGATCCCGTTTAAAAACGATCCCATATACAGCTTGGATTACGTTAGTATGTGTGAAAATTTTCAGATCGATTGGTTGTGCGGTTTGACCTGGGCAGTGTGGGCAAAAAACAAACAGTGCCATGGTGACGCTCGCTTAAAACAAGAATTCGGTTTGTACTGAAGTGTTCACAAAAGATCGCTCTCAATGTTTCATATCACACTTTAATGAAAATGCTTCACTGAATTGAAAAGTGTCTTCGAAATACGGAGAAACAGCGACCAAAGCAACATTTTCAGTCCATATTCAACTTGACAATACAAAAATATTAAACACATAGGTTGTAATTCTAACAAGAAGAATCTTCCTTATTTTTCACCACGAATCTTCACTTATCACTAACCACGTATACCACGCACTTTCAAACCGCATTGAATCCGCTTTGAGCCAAATCGGTTTGACTTTTAACCTGTGATATACACATCGAATTTAACTCAATTCGCATTCGATTCAATTCACTTCTGAAAGCGAACTGAAAGTTTCAAACCGATTCCAAATGACGTGATATACAGTTCCATTCGCATTCAATCCGCATTGAAGACACACGCGCATTTGTTCTCGCGCAGAAACGTCGTCAAGCAGGCTGTGATTAGCTGTCATTTACTTGATTGTCATTTGTTTTGTTTTACACGTTTTTGAAAATAAAATCGTCTAAAATGAAAGATATATTTAATGTGAGATCAACTTTGAGCGTCTAGGAAGTATTGTTTTTAACACAAAACATTTAATGCAACCACATAATTAAAGCTTTGGACAGAAAACTGTAAGAATGATTTTATGTGCTTTCTGGCGGAAAATTTGATTTCAATCCTATTTGAATCTCGAGCTTGCGTGATATACGGCCATGTTCAAACCGATTTGAGTCAAACCGATTTGGCTCAAAGCGGATTCAATGCGGTTTGAAAGTGCGTGGTATACGTGGTTACTAATGCACTCTCAAAACATCTCCAAATTGCTGCTACCGTCAATGTATTATTCCTTTTCTTACTCCGTATTTCAGTCAATTTTTTAGAATCGCGACCTTCTGAAATCAAGTGAAGAGCATAAGGAAGGCCGTGACTGACAAAAAATCAAAAAATGGAGTTTGGTTTTCAATATTTGAATTAAAATTACTTACGGGCAGCAGTATATGCGACATGCAACACACTAATAATGTCACAAGTGTCACGTCCACCCGCCTCCGCATGAAGTGATAAAAGCCAGTGATAAAACCAGTCTTGCAAGATATCCTCTGTATACAAATATCAAACAATCTAGACAACTTATATTGACTGGTACGACTGGTAGTCGCTGTAAGGGAAAGTTTTATCAGGACATACGGAGATGAATTTACACCCAATGCATTTGCATTTGCATGCAATTTTAGGAAATTCTGAACATACGATTCGTAAAATTCTGCGCAATTTTTCGATTAGGTAATATACCGATTGGTCTGACGGAATCACATTCAGATTGTGATTCGAGATTATTTTTAATATTTAACTTGTTACATCGCAGCGTTCCAAGAAATCTGTGTTATTTGATAAGTTCGTTCAGAATCCCACCATCCCAGTCAACGTGAAAAACGGAAATCAGGACTCTTCATGAATAGCTGGAGGAAATAGTTCACAGAAACATTTTCTATGCAGTTGGTATTCATTGTAGCGATGATAACACATCCCGCTGCGCTGGCGTTCTTGGAAGTTCTCTATACAGGCGGGTTTACATCAAACATCGACAGATACATGGAGGTGGATATTTACGCAGTAGTGGAGTTTTGAAAAGTTCTATGGGTATACGGTTAAAAAATTACATGCAAAGAAAAATAAGACGATTTGGGGTTTCAAGAATATTTGCTTCATGTTTATTTCTTTATTTGATCTAATGTGGATACTTGATTCGCTGTGTCATATGCTGGTAGTTGACTCCACGAACGCAGACGCCCTTCATCAAGGTCATTCGTATTGGTGCATTTTAATGACTAGGAAAACGCTCGGTGTAACGCGTTGATAAGCGAACACAGGTATGTGCAACATTTCGAATCAAAATAACCTAAAACACTGTGACAATCCACTCAAATTATACAAAATTAATTACTGCAACACCCGCTTTTCAATGCAACTGAGTAAAAGCCATACCTAAACTCAAAACTATTAAACAATTTAAATTTATTTTGAACCTTTAAAAAAATCAGTAATTTCTATCATAAAAAATAGGCAATTAGCTAAATGTAAATCAAAATATATTTTAAAAATTAGAATCCAAACAGTCATTACTTCCCTGTCTGTATTGAGCGTAATTACCTCAAACGATTAATGAACTAATGAACTAACTAATCGGTTTAAATAAAATTTCGTAAACACAATTTATATGGAACAACCAATCTATTTTTGCAACTAGGAAAACGCTCTGTGAAACGCGTTGATGAGCGAGCACGGATACGCGCAACACCTCGAACCGAAATTCTGCGTCTATCAAAAATATCATTAAAAGCCAATAATTCTTGAATTTTTCACAGACTTGTTTAAAAATCTCCAAATATCACTCAAATATTAGTCCCAATAACCATGTACAGTTTTAAGTTGATCGATTGAACCTTTTTGAACTACGTTCCCAGTAAATATTCAAAAATCACAGAATCTCTATCAAAAAATATACCTGGGACCACTCATACGATATTAGTGTGTGTACACAATATCAGATCGATCTGTTATGATCTGTTGAACGGTAATTATTAGTTTCATATGCGTTTAAAAGTTTTTGCTCAACTACCTTGGACTAGAACTGAAGAGTCAAAGTAGCCGTGATCAACATTTTCGAGAAATTTGACAGCCAACAGACAAAATGTCCGGAAAATGTCAATTACTTTTGGTTTTAAACACAGAATAGTCTGAAAGTAGTCAAAAATACAGATAATGTTGGTCCCAATGGCCATGCAAAGTTTTAAGTTGATCGGTCATACGGTTCTAGTTTAAATTTAAAAAAACACATAAAATATTTTTTTTAATTTTAACCAATGGGAGGTTTTGGATGAAATTTTGTTTGATTGGGCAAAATGTTGGTCGTAATGACTTATCAAAATTTCAAATTGAACGGGCCAATCGATCGAAAGATATTTTTTTTAAATTTGAACCAATCACAGGATCCCTTTCAAAAACGATCCCAGAGACCGCATAGATTACGTTAGTACGTGTGCAAAATTTCAGATCGATTGGTTGTGCGGTTTGACCTGGGCAGTGAACACAAAAAAAACAAAAAAAACACACACACACACAGAGAAAGTGCCGTAAGAGTACCGTGGTGACGCTCGCTACGCTCGCTCAATTAATCATAACTTTCGCATGTCGACAAAGAGTTTTCTTAACCTTTGCAAATTGCAAGGAATGAAAAAATGCTTCATATGAAAACTCTAATAAACAATAACTACACACTCTTCTTCAAGCAAAGAAAATACAAACTATATAGTTGTACACCCACGCATGTGAACTATTTTAAACTAACAGGCATGTAATAATTGTTACAATTTCTAACAATAATACGTTCATAAATAAAGGCAGCTGCCGCCTCCGCGTTTCGTCAGAATTGGGCAGCACCGAGCGGCCGCAACGGTCTCCTTGAACCTATACTCATATTACCTATATGAAAAGACACGTTTTTTTTTTATTTAGTGACGGATCTTTCTCAAAAACTTGTTAACCGGTGCGACCTGGGTTGACGCGACAAAAAAAATACATACACAGAGAAAGTGCCGCACGAGTCAAATGGAGACGCTATCTCCGCTCGCTTAAATACACCTATGTTTTTTTTATCAAGTAATAAATTCATAACACCTTTACAGATTATTTTTATCAACAGGTAAGATTTATCCAATTATTTTTATTATATACCCACAGGTCAAAACAGATGATACCCGCGTATCCCTCGACTACACCCCGGAGTTACGCTTATTGGAGCGAGCTCGAGAGAAAATCCGATCTACATTCGTTGTGAGTTATCTTTTGTTGGCAGCAGCACCCAGGTCATATCCGTATCGTTCAACCAATATAATTATCTGACATTTTGTACACATACCTACCTACAAATGTATTCTATGCGGTCTCGTCTAGTTTTTTAGCGTTGTTCTCTAATTGGCTGAAAAATAATAAGGCTTGCAGCTCACGCCGCTTGACAATCGACATTTTGCACATTGTTTGAGGCCGTCGTATAGTCTTAGGGATGTACATTTGAGACAAATTCTTCAATTGGTTAAAGAAATCGTACGATGCACAGACTCTCACACGTTAAAATGCGTAATGTAAAAGACTGGAGCTACCAAACACTTTTACACTTGGGATCTAAATGGCAATTTTAGCCTACTGGAACTTAAAAATGGAATATTGATGTTTACTACCTAGAGAGCCGTGAACCCCTTTCTGATGATTACGCAAAATCCTTGTCACAGGGCCACGGAAGCGACTGAACCGATTCAGATGAAATTTTCATCACTTTTGTACTTTTGGCGTCTGAAGTTTCCTCTTCCTTGATAGCTTTTTGACGCCATTTAAAACCGGAAGTGACGTCATATTTCAAAACTGGTTGGGCCAATCGGCACAAAACTAGAGCTAATTGATTCAGACGGTCATCTACATGAGATAGCAACAGAATAACAGACTAACTGCGCACGTGTGATTTTTTTTCATCAAGTCATCAAAAATATTTTTTATATCGCTTACATTTTCTTGTAATGTTTGTTTTTTATTTGTACAGGTTTGTGCAACTTTTAATAATATCTGAAGAAATGATCTAAATACTATATAAAAACTAAATATTTAACGGACTACGCTCCTAAAGCTCAAGCTTTTCTTGACATTAGTTGTGGAAAATGAAATCGGTTTATTGGCCGCCATTTCATTGCTCAAAAGAATTGCTCTGTTAAGGAGATTTTCTGACAACATTTTCTAATGTTTCTGAGTTACTTCATAAAGAACAGTGCTCTCAAATCAGGAGATTGTGGGAGCAATCTTAAATTACCGTGTTCTGAAATAATTTTACCTTGAAGGGTCTCATTAAGAGTTACATTTTGGTCTCGACTGCATGAGCGTAGCTCCATCCCCTTGAATCTACACATTAAAATCCTCTTCCTGTAGTAGTGGGCCAAAACATTTGTGATAACAATACTTCAGCTCTAAATGATCATTCATTACAGAAAATTTTGTGAAAAATACCGAGCACATTTTTGTGAGCAAAAATATGGTGGCCACTGATTTGATTTTCCACGGCTAATTAATATCAACAACAGTATGTAACTTTATTAATGTACTGCCGTTAAAACATTTATTTTGTATAATTTTCTTCAGAAGTTAAGTTATCAAGAAAGCAATAATAGAAAAGTTACGTTTGCTACACCGAGGCTGCTGTTTTTACACGAAGGTTTTATTAGAATTTTATAATTAACCGAAATAATATTTCAAAAACCTCTCGGCATGTGTATAAAATTTGAGTGTAGATACATAAGAAAATACTATTTGAAGATAAAGCCGCGTACTGTACAGCGTCTCCACCACGCGGGAAATATCTGCAACGTGTTACGTGTCTGGAATCGTGATCGTTATCTATCAGCGTAATCTGGTAGTGTAGCCGTCATCATGGTTATTGCACTGTAAATGCCACCTGTTGGTAGCGGCGCATAGCGAAGAAACCCCGATGGAGGGGAATCGTACGTGCATCGATCCGAAACTGAAAGAGGCAACGTCGTGAAGATTGACTGAGTTGCCAGAGCTACGTCCAATTATGCATTATTGCAATTAGTAGAGTTGATAGATTACTTCGGAACAAGCGAGCTCATTATAATTAAACATTCCGGTCGAGATACTTCAGAGTTGGAAGCCATCTTTGCGGGGAGTTTCAAAACATTTTCTATTAACATCATACAACATAGTATATTATATTATGTGGAAGATAAAACAATTCGTTTTCGGAGAGCCAAATCATTTTTATAAAGGTAACTAGCTAATTATTTGTCCGAACTTGTAATTTTATGTAAACATCTAAAAAAAATCGACATGCTTAAATTGATTTGAAATAAATAAATAATATTTCTGAGAAGCAGCTGTAACAAAATCATTAAAATCGTTTCGTGGTCGCTTTTAAATGGAATTAATATCTTTTTTTGAAAGTTTTTTTGTGACACAGACAACGTTTTGGCAGGATTTTGCATGCCCTTTTCAGGTTCCGAACAAATATCAATATGTTCTTAGGGAACCTTCCATTAAATCCCTAGAGTCTCAGGGAAGCAACGAAACAATCTCAGGTAGAAAGAACGACCGCGGGAAGCAAACACGGGACCTTCGTAGAGAAATCATTATTTGGTACATCAAAATATCAAATATATTTCGAAAAGATGTTAAACCAAGATTTCTTACAATTAAATGTCTTTATTTTGAAATCCGTCCGCAGTTAATCAATGCCACAATGTAGGTAACCATTGAGGGTGGTTTGAGTGTTGGCTTCCCTAGCGCCACTGGGCCATCCCTGGCACGCCGGTTGTCGGCTATATTTGGGCTGAACCCCTGCACCAATCAGGGGGCCAGCACGTGATGACGTCAACTGGGGTAGCGTCGGCGCGCGTCGCAACGTCGACGGCGAGCTCCACGCACTGTGACGTCGGTCAAGCCAAGTAGGGTGAGGGCATCCCATCGACGAGGACCTGTTTGCTTTTTACCACCTGTAGCTGGCTCGAGTCCCCCTGCGTGTGGGTAAGTCACAATCACTGGCGCAATCACTAATGTAATTACTAGTAGTTACCGCCCTATGTCAAGATTGTTTTCATTGTGTTATTAAAAACTATTTTCTTACTGAAAGATATGAGTCGGATTAAATCAAACTTTTTATAAGATAGATGATGTATTTTTCTCTTAATTTTATGAGTTGATTGCTTTTTGTCTTTATACGTACTTCAACAAAGGCTGATATGGTAGTTTAGAACCGTAACAGAAGGACAATACATTTAATCAGTGTCAACATTCTTTCTAACGATTTGTTCATCACTAAAATATTCGAACAGAGTTCTGTAAACTGATCGAATCAAATCGTTTTACAGATAAAATGAAACTCAGCGTCAGATTTTCAGTTATATTTTCAACCTGAAATGCAGCTCAGGTAGGAAATATACGAAAAATATAAGGGACAAATATATGTATCTATTTTATATGTATTTATGAAGTGAAATATGCAAATACAAATTCTACTTGTTATTCTCGCGAAGCACTCCTTTTGACTATTATTCTCGAAATAATTTATTTTTTACCGTTCCTGCCGCGATCCAGGTCACACAGTTTCTCTGAGCAAGCTGACATTTGTAAAGACCACTTGGATGGTTTGCTGTTTAGATTATTACCTCTATTTTTTATCGATTGAAAAGTGAATTAACCATTTTAACGATAAAATTGATTTTTTCAATGTTATCAGGACCAACATTACACTATTGAAACGAATTTAGTAAAACGTAGCCAAAACTTCAAGAGTAATTGACATTTTAAGCTTATTAAAAAATATTTTACGACAAATTGTTACATTGAGAAAGTATTACGCATGCACCTTAATCTATAGCAAATCATTAGGCATCGTCATTACATTTGTTTTCCCAGGTCTGTAGAAGCATTCGTATCCACTGCTCACAAAAGCTCTCTACGCGTTATAGAAGGCGTTTTCCTTGGCAATAACTGAGTTGCAATTATATTCTTGATTAATCAAGAGCTCACATTAGTTGGCCGCGGAAATGGCACATCGATTAGCAATTGCATGCATCATTGCCCTGAGTCGGTCTCGAAGCGACGACCTCCAGCGCGACACTGGGAGTTCTCGAGTCCCTGGAGAGAGGGCTTGTTTAGCTTTCAGAGCTCAGTTCAGACGTATTCTCAGTTTAACATCCACTTTGAAGCGGGCTTCTTTGCTACTAATATACAACGATTGCCACATACTACTTATTTCAAGAATACTCTATACCTACGAATAATTTTCAATAAACAAGACTGTTTAAGGGACGCGTGAGAAGATAAAGTCATCATTTACAAAGCTTATATAACTTGCTATAAAATTCCCAAAGAATATTTTTAACTTAAGTATTACATTTTACAGTTTAAAGGAGCCCCAATAAACACAAAATATTGCTTGTCTGCTATCAACACACAAAATATCTAGACTATAAAGTCTCACAAGCCGATACAAATTTAGTTAAAAGTAATACGAACCCTATCATAACATTAATTGAATACTGGGCCGGAAGAACCATGTAACCAACACTTTTTACGAAATAGGTTTCTTTGTGGAATAACCATGAGCATCATGTCTAGGTCTATCCACTGTCTCCTTAAAATTTTGATTTTTTTTTTCAATTTTGGCATTACATAAATTGAGCATGAATGTTGGCTGCCATGAAGAGCCATTAATGTGATTCAAGATAGCCGACGGTGCTGACTGCATTGTGTCCCCAAACTGTTTAATCTTAAAATAAAGCAAGAAAATAAAGCTGGAATCAGCTAAGTGGAAGGATAATCAACGAAAGTATTTGAGGAACTCGGTGGAAAAGTATACAAACCAAAAGGGTACTGAAACAGTACCCTTTACAAATAAATAAGTTTTTGCAATACATTTTATGTGCGGGTTCCCATTTATTGAATGAAACCTAATATTAACATCCATATCTTCTAAGCTAAGTAATTGTGATAATATGGCTTTGAAATAGCTTTGGGCTAATTACTCAAAATAATGAAATTGTTGGTTACATGTTTCAAGGATATATCGAAATACAAATAAAATATTTTAATATGCAGTTGCTTTTATGTTTAACTTTTCTAGTCTACACAAAGGTCAAATTGAAACTCTCGCTCAGGTCAGATCGTTCAGAAATGACTAAAATGACGAATGAAATTTAATATGCGGTACAATTTTCTGTTATAATATGCTAAAGTTTGATGCGTCTCTTGGGTGATAATATCGTGTTTTGTTGTATAAAAAATATCCCCGGTCCCAAAGTCCTGGAGGCAAATAAACGAGCTGCCTGTAAAAAATGTATGAATGTGCGATGGCGATGGGGTAATAACGCTATCTGTCATCCACATTCCAGCACTGCAATGATGTCGTTGAATTGTACTATCGATGTGGACGCGCAGTTCGACAAATTATCCCCGTGTGAGGTCACTGCAATAACACTGACATAGATTAAGAGTGAAAGGATGCATGTCAGGATTTATGAAATCAATATAGACTTGGAGGAAGTACTGGTATTAATCAATAAGAACTCATCGGCAAGATACCGAGACGACTCTTTTTACACGTGTTTTAATATTGACTTATTCCAAGTCTCGAGGATTTCATAAATTATCTCTTGGTATATTATCTCCTCGTTTATTAAACGTTAATTGTGACATTTTACAATCACAAAAACGTACGGAATAAAGACACTCTACCGACCCTGGTACTAACGCTTCCCACAATAGAGCAAAAGAAATTTGGTAATAGGTATGTAGAGTGTGTTCCTATTGTTTTTCTTTAAACTGCGGCGCATTTATTTGTTAAATAATGAGACACGAAAAAGCATGCAAGGTCGTCTTAAATAATCTCATCAGTTAATGTATAACATAAGTTCGAAGTAAGAAATAGTCCTACTCAAGCCACCATATAAACATTCGACTGCTGCCACCAAATGTAATAATCCCACTTCTGTCACCAAATGTAAAAATAACATCTACATCTGCCACCAAATGTAAAGTTTGCATTTACCAATATTCTTTAAAAAAGTAAAGTAACTGGTGGAGATTGTCATAACTGCCGATTCTCTTCACTGGAAACTGTTCTAGAGGAGATTATCGTGACTGGCCCCGGTTGCAAGGATGAAAACTGGGGCTTCATTTCAAACAAAAATTAACGACATGTCAAAATGCTCCTTTCATCGTTATAATTCTAATTTTAGTTCTTGTTTTGACTTCACGATTGATAAATCAAGGAATTAATTACCTACGAAACCTTCATATCCTCTACTGAATAAGAAAGATAGAAAATTCACCAATTGGACACACAGGGAATGATTGAAACGTGCTCTGACTGGTTAAATCTGGTTAAATCAGAGGAAACAGACATCTTAAATATTACACGGTTAAGAGTCAAATAATGGTATTTTATTTGTCTAGAAATTCAAGGTGAACAATAAGCAAGAGATATTTTATATGTTAAAGTACATACGAAATACAATCAAATGAACAAAATACACGTGTACACATGTCGGTTTTCATATGTTTAAGACATTTCGGAAGTAACCTAATTTATAAAACTGAACTTTCTTCTTAAACTATTTAGATATTTTAAGACTATTTCATCGTCGTCAGTGTAGATTCTCTCGAGTTGTACGAAAAACATATTGCATTCTAGTTTACCATGATAACATTATCGTTTCACAACTTAATCAAATTTCGATCTATCATCTCAATAACAATTCAATATCGTCAAAGAATTTGTTAAACATCATTAAAACGCCATTCTATTAGCAACGGGGAGTGAATTATTATAGGCACGAGAGATAAAATTGTATAGCAGTAAATCAATATACTCGTTCAGAACTCCGTCGCATCTTTTGACTCTTGTTCGTGATATTCCCTCTGCCTCTCTCACACACTCCATCTTCCATTCTATTCCGTCTCTTTCTCGCTGGTTCTCGGAGAAGCCTCTCGATGTAAGCAGATTAGTAATGACGCATCTTGACAGTAAATACGATTACATAATATTCGATATTAAAGACGGCGGAGAGAATGTTTTACGCATGCCGATTGTAAGCGATTGTCGACAGGGCATTGTAAATATTGTTGTCCAATGTAAGGACCAAAGTATGAGAAGTTGTAAATAATACATTAATAACATCGAATTTAAATAAATTAACTTATAATTTTTAAACAAATCAATGTAATATCCAGGTGATTTTAATATCGATACTAAGAATACGTTTCAATTACTGTTGAGGAATTCCATAATTGTAATGACTATTCAAAGCTTGCACGAACTTCTTTTGTTTTATATCAGCAATGCAAAATTATTGAATTTTCCACCTAAAGTTGGCACGTTGACGGGTCAGGATATAACTTTATTGAGGTAAATTGATGTATTTTTGTATGTGAGTGATTCCTCTTCGTACAAAAGATATCTCCGGAGCCTATAAAATTTCCCAGGTAGCCATTAACTCTAAAATATCTTCAAAAAAGCAGAGAACACAGCTATTCTGCGTACCATTAAGATGGCGGCAGGCAACAATGAGATGCAACCTATGAATGCGGATGTTGAACAACTGTCTTGACCATACCCATTGGCGACTTAAATTCATGAAAATGAGAAGAGGAGGTTGCATATAATACAGAAAGTTCATTCGAAATCATAGTAATACCTAGGCTGTATGTATGTTTATTATATATTTCTACCTACTACCTATTGCTAGATATTACAATCAATTTGAAATGCGAGCAACATGAGCACCACAATTTTCCCGTTCAAATGCACGTTTTAACACGTGAAATCTCAGTTGACTATTAGCTACTTGATCTGCCCGACCGTGGTTGGAATCGAGCCCAAGCCCAATCACATTGGATTTGCTTTCTCGTATTTCAGATTCAATTACAAAATTTTAGATCTCTATAAATATACCATACCAAAGATTTTGTTTAAACTCTCGATAATAATATCTTTGGTTACTAAAACCTGAGTCCTATAGAAACAAAACTCGCCTAGTGAGCACTCTTCAAAAAATTAAGTAAGCTACTGATATTATTCTTCGCAATATTGATCGACAACTTATGACCCGTGTAAAAAACCCGTGTTTAAAACTCCTAAGTCTGAGTTTCAAGTCATCTAAAATGCAGAGTTTAAAACAAATCTTGTCAACATCAATTCACAAACAAAACACGTCAATCCACGTAAGAACACCATTGTGAACACAAAACTCGCAATATCCTACAAATCAATGTGGGGTATTTTCAATTTTATCCATATGATATAATTTAGTAATTTTATTTTATTGTATGTTTTAGCATATTATGGAATGATCACAAATCATTTTAAATAAAGTAAGAATAATATTAAAAATATCTTAATACAACTTAGAAATTGTGATATGAACCTTTTTCTGTATAAAAGTAGCTGTTCCCACTTTTATAATATTCAAAACTTGCCTTATCCATAATACGTTTTGGCTATAAATTTGTTACGTATTATTTTGTGTTAACGTTTCTAAATAGAAACGTTAACACAAAATAATACGGTTGCCATTTGATTTTATGTGATTTTAAATGATTTTAAAATATATACTTTCTCCAAACTGATACCTTTCTGAGAAATAGAAAATTAGGATCAGGGCTAAGACTCCACGTCATATAACTTCAGAGTAAACCAGTAAACTTAAATCAATTCAAATTTAAAAACAGCTTTTTGCAGCTTTAAAGATTTTAGTTATAACGCATATTGTTACAGTACACCAAACATGAACAGTCATTTATTGGTTAGGCAACTTTAAAGTCCTGAAGAGCAAAATTCTATTTCCATGTACAATATCATTCCGGTTAATTCAAAGGGATTTTTTCAGTTGTGAGTTTTACTCCGAAACCATAACTGTAGGTGTGTAGGTGTGGGGGGGGGGCGGGGGGGGATTGTTCCACCCAACATAAATACAGCTTGATTTCGGCGAACCTTTGGTTTAATCTGATAATATGAATACACACAATGAGCATTGTTCACACACGTTGAAAAGTACAGTACAATATTTCGGAATTGTTCTCAAATTTGAGCGTAATTTCATTCAGGCGTGCTCTTTCGTATGACGTTAAAGTTATATAATAATTCTAGTGGAGCGGTCGCACTTCGCAGCCACGTCATTACGTACAATACACTTGCAATACACTTAACCATTGCAATACACTGTGGTAATACAAACTACTTGTATACACTTTTGGATAATGTCAAGGAAAATGGATGATTCAGACTACATACTTATGTTTTTATTTAATTTTTACTTGCTGAAAGGGTTTGCAATTTTAATTTAATTTAAAACAAAAATTGCTAATTGCCATATTTGGTACCGGGTACCAGTTTTGTATTATACGAATCAGAGTGAGCTGTCAAAAAGTATTCTCTACGAACACGAAATATCTCCCAAGATAGTTTCAAACAAATCCAGGACTGTGCATTGAATATCATGAATCATGATCCTTTTCCCAAAGATTTCACGTGAAATTGAAGGGAAGTTCCTTCTGGCAGGACTGTTACGATAAAAAAATATTACATTGTTTAAATTTTAATTGAGTAGAGACATCGTTTGGCAGCTATTTGGAGCTGACAAAGCCTATTTTAAAACAAATTACCATTTCTGGACACTTATCCAAAACTGGTGCTTTACCATAAGACTCAAGATTTCCATCCACTTGATAATCACATACCAGATTGTAATAATATCAAGATTACATTTTGCCCTTTTTATCATATTCTACAAAATTTCGAAGTAGACGATCAAGAATATAAAGTATTATTTACTTTTTAAGTATATTTTGTTGTATACATTGATTTATCGAATTGTACAAGTACACCACCTCGATCACTTGCAAATGATTAGGATTTGTTTTCACTCCAGAGTTTAGATTGACTATTAGTAAGTGACAATGGCAAGCAGCACAATACAATGAAGTTGTTATTATACTGATTAATTGGACTATATGTTATGCTTTGAGTTGACTCATTATGTTGTCCGTGTATTGTGGAATTTTGGTTCGAGGTGCTGCACATACTGATGCTGCCTATTCAACGCTTTACGAAGAGCGTTTTCATTGTAGGAATTAAGTGTACATACACTCGAACAAATAATAAACGGTCCCAATGACCAAGCAATGTTTTCAGAGTTTTTGAAGCCGCCGTATAGTTTGAGGGTTTCATACAAACATTTCATACAAATCCGTTGATTGAAATTAAAATAAATTTCTCCTGATTTACTGCAAAATTAAAATTGTCAGATCAAGTTAAAATTTTGCACTGCCACTAAAACTACAATTTTCTCTCTTTTTTCAAATTTTCAGCCCAATTAGTAAAGAACGTATGCACTTATTGACGTAATAATAATAATAATAATGTAATTTATTGAGCACATAAAATAGGTACATAATTGGTCTGTATTCAACAATCGAGTCGTTGATCTTCCATACATCCATCATCGTTTATTATCCACATACATACATCGTTTATTATCTTTATAAATAGCTGTCAGAAAGTGATATGAAATGGGAATTTCACTACAACTGAATATGTTTTTTGTCTTCTATTTGTACCCAGAATGTAGGTATATAGATGGCTATTATCAACTTCAATGAAAACAGATACATTTACGTTGGACAATTCAATATGGATGTAGGTATGTGTTTTCTGTGCGATGCGAAATTCCAGCTCGAGATTTTGCACGTAACATCGCTCACACGCGTCACGCTGAGCGTTTCCCAAGTTATTCTGCTTTTCACTGCAACTTTAGGAGCCATCAATACACTCTGCACTACACTCAATACACTGCGTAACCGTGTCATTTGCAGTGATCATGGTCTATATAGGTATTTTATGAACTTTTTCGAAGATTTCGTTGCTACGATACCCACCTGCAAAACTAACATAAATCAATTTTCTTATGAAACCAATGGACCGATCTTGTTAGAATGAGAAGGTAACCAATAAGGATAGTAATTAATCTTTTTGGCCTGATGTATTACTTCGTTTGACCTGTAATGAATAAAGAACATACCAATAACAGAAATGCGAGTCAGAAGATCAAGTGGAAACAGCGAGCGGAGCGATCGTCATCACAGTACTTTTACGGCACTTTCTCTGAGTGTTTGTTTATTTGTTTGTTTTCTTTTGCCTGCACTGCTCGGGTCAAACCGCACAACCAATCGATATGAAATTTTGCACACATACTAACATACTCTATGCGGTATTTGGGATCGTTTTTGAACGGGATCCTGTGATTGGTTCAAGTTTTAACAAAATTATCTTGCGATTGGTTGGTCCGATCAATTTAAAATTTTTCAAAGTCATTGCAACCAGCATTGCCCCCAATCTTACAAAGTTTCAGCCAAATCCTCCCATTGGTTAAAATTTAAAACCATCTTTCCTGTGATGTTTGAAATTTAAACTAGAACCGATTGACCGATCAACTTAAAACTTCGCATGGTCATTGGGACCAACATTTTAGTTTTGTTTGTCAATTTGAAGACTTATCTGTCGTTATTTTCAAAAGTTATTGCCATTTTAAGGACATTCTATTCTATAATCTTGAAATATTTGAAAAATGTATACTAAATTTTCATACCTGCCTACTTGATGCTGCAGTTCCCAGCCCTATAGAGCAGCTGATACCTGCAAACTCATATCAAATCGGATGCAGTACGAAGGCTCACTCATCAACGCGTTACACCGAGCGTTTTCCTAGTTACGATAACCAAAAACAGCTAATTCTGAATGAAATGATATCTAAAAAAGCTATTCAACCGTGAGTTATCATAGAACGTATATACTGTTATTCCGAAGTTAATCTCACTTGATAATATGCATACAGTAATTTGAAACTGTTTGCTCTGTGCTATAAAACTCCAGCAACTAGAACTTAATGAAAATGAAGTTGCGTCCTCAAGAAGACAAGAATGCAGGTACTGAGAGTTAATCATCATTTCCGCATATCAACTCCACCTTTGTCCTTTCTACCCACAGCATCACTGCCAAGAACTACTACCTCACTTGACAATTTACATTTTGAATAATATGAAACATCCCATATTTGTTAAATCGTAATAACTTTAATTGAGCTACGATGAATAATAATTGCGATAAATCGATTGCTCTCCAAAGATCAATTGATGAGATCATAAGCAATTATGAGATATGAAGGAACTCCAAAAAGACATCGCTCCTATTAGCAATTTCAAACAGTATTATTACAACAAATAATATACAAGATACTGCGATTCCACACTTAGTTATTTTAAAATGAAAATGTTGTTGCATCCACAAAGGAAGTCATTGATGGATAGCGAGTTAATAATTTACTTCATCTTTGGCCCTTATGTGCATTTGGCAATTCCGCCAATTACTACTTCCAAACATGACAAATTGAATTTATAAAAATTAAAAAAATCCTACATCTGCCACCATTTGTAAAATTCATAAAATATTAATTCAATGGTATACACAAAACTTTTACAATCTCCAGAAATAATAGTTTTTAGTTAGATTTGTAATACTATGTTTGTATATATCTTTATTGCCTTTTTTCCACTACAACGGCAAATAAAAAATGTGCAATTGTGTATATTGTTTGTATTTCACAATATTCTTAATTAAACAGAGTGGGCAAAATAGTCTTCCCCTTCAAATCGGTGATCGAAAAATGATTCCACATAGGAAATAATACTGTGTTTCACTGTTTTCTCCGACCTCGGCTCAAATTAAATGATAACTGTTACGGTTGCTGATATTACAATTCAAGTGCTATAAAGCTCTGATGAAAGAACACAAAAAGGCCCTCATGTTGCTCCGCCGCGTCACCGACGCAACGTTGAGGGGAATTCCTTTGTTGATTATTTCACCTCTTTGTCGGTCCTTAATAAAGGGGTATCATTATAAGGTGTTCAGTTCTGGACAGATTCAGAAGCGGTATGTTATTAGAGCATATTAGAGTAAGTGACCAATTTGTAACTAAATGAACACAAAGGCCGACAATTCTGTATTTTAAACTGTTGTATACCTACTATACCTACTTGGAAAAGGCTCATTGTAACGCGTTGATGAGCGAGCAAAGAAACGTGCAAAACCTCTAACTAAATACTTATCTACCAAAACTAAAACATTATACAACCCACTCAATCAAAATTTAAATAATTTGTTTTTCATCGAAATCAGGTAAACATCATATTATAACACATTATGGATTTAAGGAACAATACTAACCAGATAATGTAACAGTGGCTTTCGAAAAGGCTTAATCAAAATACTACCTAAAGCAATCAAGTTTGCTGTCAAGGTCAATAGGAGCAGTTTGGAATAAAATGGGCTTAAATGTCTATAAGTCCTTGACCGATTTGTCTGAAAATTTGTAAAATCTGATGAAACTTTGGTCTTAATAACAATATAAAATTTTAACAATCCATTGAAGACCATTTTGATTTTTCAACCATTCGGGAGATAATTGATTTAATTTTAATCAACGAACGGATTTCAAAAAAATATAGGGTATGCAAAAAGAGAATATGGTCTTCACATGTGTGTCAAATTTCAGATTGATCGCGACCTGCATATTGGTTATTAACAGAAAACAAAGAATCAAAAGGAGTCGTTCGCTCAATGACGCCTACTTATTATTTAACTCTATGCTGAGCCTAATAATTTTTAAAGCTAATGAAAATCTTGTCTCTCAGCCACATATCTGAGCCCATGTGTCTGAGATTGTGTCTGAATCTATCTTATTTCCTTGCAGTGGGATTCCGCACCGCACGGCTAATCAGGTCGTCCACCCTCCCCAAAGTTCGTGCCAAAGTGTCTTTTCGAGCAGACAATTTCAACTTCAAAACAATCATCTTCCTAACAGAGCAATTAATCTTTTATTCATGTCCAACAAACTTTTCCTTCAAAACTTTCAAAACTTTAGTTGTCGGCAGCAAAGAATTCATATCTTCAACACTAGATAGCTTTCAACACGCAAACAGAAGACCATTTTGTAAACTTCAAAGTCCGTCCCTCAGCAACTTCTGTTCCGACTGCCCTTCTGGAAAACAAATTTTAATAAGTCAAAGGATCCTCTCATGAATGTCAACTCTTGAAGAATGCTGATCTTGGGCCTCATTTGTTCCATCATCTCTTTCAACGTGCTCTGCATCTTGCCTATCTTCTTGAGCTATCTGCTGGGCGTGAGCATGCAAGACACATATTGTCCCTGCTGGCTCCTCTCTTGGCTCAGTCTGGGATCGAATCCCGTGCTCATATTGATGATCGGACTCTACAGTCATCTGCCGTGGATGCTGCTTCGGTTCCTTGATCCCGAGGAGGAGGACGACGATTAGGACTACGTGGACCACGTCGAGAGATTCTTAGAGACTGCCAATGGTAAGTCATGGATTCAAAGTTTCATCAGTACAATTTTTCATTGTGTAATTTTGAGTATGTATTAAAAAGTTGCTCTACGCTGATGCTTTCAAATGATGCTTGAAGTTTCGTTTTATTTGATATCACTTAAGAAGTCAAATGGTTCCTTTTTTCAAACAAATAAACTTGGCCATTCATTTCTATTCGGAATGATTTTGTATGGAATACACGGTCAAGAAAAAAGCACATCCACTGCAACTTTAGCGTCTTGAAGTGAAGTATGCTTAAAGAATACGTACCTATTTCATTTTTAATGTGTAGTAATTTTATACACGGCAGATCCAGGAAAACATTTCAAAGGTCACGAATAAAATTATCTTCATTGCATTAAAAATCAGCAAGCCTCTTCTAATTAGATCACGCAACGAGGGGATTTGTCATTTCTTGATAATAAAGTATTACATCAATATGTTCATCCACGTGGAAGAAAAGGAAGTGGAAGTTGAGTTGATTGGGATGTAACCGTAGAATGAATTGGAAGGAAGCCGCTGTGACCTTTAATTTGAACAAAGTTTCATTCAAGGTATATTATAGATTGGCCTAGGTGGAAACCACCTACACCGATTTACACATTTCTTCAATAAATTCCATGAAACATTCTGTGCCCAGGAGACGTCGTTCAAAAATAAAAATAAATCACTTCTCAATTGCTAGGAAGGAAGCAAAGGAAGGAAGAAGCTTAACATGTTTACTCCGAATTTCCTCAATTGATAGTATAGTTTACTTGCTTGAGCGCTGGTATTTTATGGAATATTTTCTATGAAGGAATATCTAACATCTCAGTCTAACATAATAATTTCTCTCTCCCTCTCTTTCTCCCACAGTTTGCACCTTCTTTATGGAGTGACTTGACTTCAAATTGTGAGTGATGAATTATCAGACAATATTTGAATGCGCGTGCGCCACGAGCTCTAGTTGAACGAGCGTGGTGAATCAACGACTATGCAGCGAACTGTGCGAGTTAACGACAGTCAAGTCGTCATGCTCGCCGAGCGAGCGAGGACTGATCATTCGCTGGCAGGATATCTCCGCAAGAGGGCGGCAGACGTCAACAAGTGGCAGATGAGGTGGTTTCTACTCTATCAGGTAAGACATATATTTGTGACGTCACTTCTGTCGAAATCATAAGGCGTGTAAAAACAATAGTCACGTCTCTTTTTCTGAAAAATTTAAAATATTTAAAAAAAGGTATTGAAGACCAATTATTTTAAAAGAGTTGGCCAACTCAACCAGATAATACAAACATTTTTTTAATGATAAAAAAATACTGGATGCAACGTGTATAACAACGTTATAGAAGATTATTGAACGAAAATTAAATTTGATCTAGGCTATGTTAAACGCCGTTAGTCACTTGTTTTGCTCTCAAAAAAATACGGCATGCCTTTCCTGAACTCCAACTCGTATATGTCTCATCGAAACTATTTGTTGCGTACCAATATACACATAGCTACATTATGTTTTCAGTGTGTAAACTCATATTTAAAATCATACAAGCTGTTGTCCATCAAATGAACCAGTACGTAAATGTCACACGCTGTCATGCGGCTACTAGAACAGTTTCATGTTTCACACACCGTGAATATTTACCTCAGGTGGTCTCTACACTGTGACGGTAGATTCGGGACTCCCTCCCCCGCCACCCCCTCAACGGGCAGCCGGCCTGGCAGCCTGGGTTGATTTATTGATTTTAATTATCAGTTGTCATGACAATTTAACCAACTTAGAACTTTTAGGTTCTTATTAGCTCAGCGGACTCTTTACAGGTTGAGCAAAATGCAACGGAGTCTTACGGCTTCGTGTAGAAATCTACTCCTCAGATTGGTTCAAACATTTACAGTTCTGCGGGTCAATTTAGTACGTAATATTGAAGTATTTGACATCAGAAATCATGTTATAAATAAACAATTGTTCACAAGTCCTTCTTGCACCTAAAAAGCACACTTTTCCATTTGTATTTTGTTCAAATTGCATTCTTCTTCTTCTTCTTCTTCTTCCTCCTCCTCCTCCTCCTCTTCCTTCTCTCTAAGATTAAAGCTTGTTCCTCATTACATGGCCTCCTCCACATTTTCCTCTGTCATCCCACATTTTTCTCTGTCATCCCACATTTTTCTCTGTCATCCCACATTTCTATTCCCAACCGGTCTCCCGTCTTTTGGCTCGTCTCATTCTTTTGACCTGATCATTCCATTGCCTTCATCAAAGTGTATTCAAAATAAAATTATTTATCAATAAGAATTATGATTTCAGTTTAAGATAGGTACTTAACAATTTACAAAACTTTCTAAGAGCAGTTTTTCAGTCCTCTGCTAAATTTGAAACAGTTTTTAAGACTATAATGACATGGCAACAGCCAATGACATTCATGAAATGAATTAAATGGGCCGTCAGTGCTTAATCTCACCGTATCAAATAAAGACTTTTTTACTTTACTTTACTTAACTTTACTTAAATTTAACTACGGGTTTAACAGAGCAAAGAAAACCCAAAATGAAGAATATACAAATCATAATACTTTTATCAGAAACTTCAATGTCTTTTTTTAATATTATTCTTGTGATCCAGAATTTAAACCCAAATACACAAATTTCACGATTTTTTTTTTAATAAGTTCTTGTCTAGTTTATTTTCTTCTCGACATTACATTGTGGTCATAAAACTGCAACAAGTCTTCAGAAAACTTTGTAGAAAAGCATTAAGTAACGCGTTAATTACATCTGAGTGAAGAGTAAGGGGAGTAAAGGGAGTAAGGGGATCAAAGCTACTGAACTCTCATTACTCTAAACAATGTTGTACTGGCCCAGGCCGCGTCGTACCCGAGATAAAAATCAGAGTTAATTAACAAAGTGTTCTAGCTTGAGTGGATGAGGCATATTTAAAGCCAAGGTTGATTGGTTCTTGATGTTAGAGCAGCTAGGTAGATGGTTCCTGGAGCTACCACACGGATGCGCTAAATTCGTGCATTGACGTCATGCTAAAAACAAGGATGAGAATTAGATGATAACATGATTTGGCAAATCATTTTATTGATCTATTATTTATATTCAGTTCTTAAAACTATCTTTGCATGAAGCTTGAAGTGTATCCATAGTTTCAAGATAGCTGCATCTCATCCTATCAAGTATTGACGAAAACAGTTTGTAGTACCTAGTGAAGACCGCATTGTGACCTCTGGTACGACCTCAAAGAGTTAAATACGATTATGTTACGAAATATTTCGTTTAACACTTCCAGAGGTCATAAATTGTGCTCGAGTATGTGGCAATATTTAGTGTATTAAGCGTGAAGGGATTATTAATATCTGATTTTTTAAATTCTGATACAGTGACTACAAAATTCAAAAGAACGCTTTGAGGAACCGGTCGTGTTCCGTTACCTTGCGCAAGCTGTTTCATATAAAATGAGGTTTCATTGACTTAATCCCAAAGATATTAAATTTTAATAAATGCTGCTTGCTAATGCGTGGTAAAGATCTGGATGAATTCGGTAATCGCAGAGTTTAAATTTGGATTTGTTGGGAATTTAGCTACAAATGGACTAAACATTTTTGTAACCAGATGAACCTTTTGCGTTGGTGATTTATTTTTTTCTGTTTAGACACATGATAGGCATTTAAAGAATTGTCTATAATTTAAAATTATTGCATGCAGTTTGTACGTATATAAGTACTTATTTGATTTGCGTGTAGTTTCTAATGGAAACTGGAGAAATTACGCTATTATGAGTAGTAATTGACTATCTCTTCATTTAGATGAAAAGAAAGTTAAATTAAATTGTTAAATAAATAAAATACAACATACACGTTAAATAAATTGATTAAATTCAACTGCTTAAGTCATTTTGAAGTATCTGAAAGTACGGCTGATAATGTTACATTGTATTTATATACTACAATAATTACAGTTAAATAATTTAATTTTGACGTCCGACTATTTAGCTCATGGAAAAATTCAATATTTCTCTTCACGATATCTCTTAAATTAATTCCTTAACACTTGTTATTAATTTTGTATTTCTATTTGTTATTTTTTGAGGTATACATTTGCCAAAACGATGTCAACAATACATTTAGCTTTCCTCATGTAATCATTCTGTTTGCACAGCACGCAGTGACCGACTCTTTTGTTTCATTATTGAATATCCAGAAGTTAGTCTCCAAGTTTCAACTGGGTCCTCACTCGCTGCCAAACACCAAACAAGAGCCTGGGTCAATGTCAGCTCCCATACTGTGCAAATACATGCTTAGAGACGGAGAACTTGCCGTCTCTAGTTGCCACGGCAACCGTTTGTTTAGAGAAGTAGGAATAATGATGGCGATGGTGTATGTGTGTACGTGCCTCTCTCTCTCTCTCTCTCTCTCTCTCTCTCTCTCTCTCTCTCTCTCTCTCTCTCTCTCTCTCTCTCTCTCTCTCTCTCTCTCTCTCTCTCTCTCTCTCTCTCTCTCTCTCACTCACTCTCGACGAAATGTAACGTTTACGAAGAGAAGTGAAGTTCAGCACTTTGATCATATACGAGATGAGATGAGGCGAAACAACTTTACCCGGAATTTTGCTAACTCGAGAGGGTTAATTCTCGCACACTTAGTTAGCAACTTTGATTCGCGTGCGTTTAGTTCTCGTATACTTCTAGAAATCACGATGGCGATGTTCAATAATGCTTCGTTACTGGCGTCGCCGCGCATGTCTTATGAAGATATTAGGATTGTCTGGCTGGACGCGCACGGTCCCTCAAAGTTTTTTTTTTAAAGTTTTGTATTCACGCTTTTACTGAAATTAAAAAAATATATATGGGATATTTGTGACCATGTGATCCATACGTCACGCTTGAAATGGTTGCTAATAATTGATTGTTTTACTGTTAGTGTGAAAACAAACTAAAAAAAACACTTACAAGAACATAAGCGTCCAGTTACCGTACTGATTCCTCGTACGTTCGAGATTGAATACTTCTTAGAGACGTTTATTACAATACATCGACATCCCACATCTGCCACCACTTGTAATATTTAACAAATGTTTAATTAAGCGACAGGAGCGAGCGTCTCCACTTGAAACTTGTGGCTCGATTCTATGCATTTTGTTTTGATCTTGTCACATTGCAGGTCAAACCAAGTAACGGATCAGGCAAATTTATCAGACAAAAGATTAATTACTATCCTGATTGGTAACCTGTTGATTTCTAGAAAGATCGGTCCATTGGCTTCATCGGAAAATTAATTTATTGTGTATTTTAGCAGCTATAGGTATCGTAGCAACGAAATCTTCTATGAAATGTATATAGAATTTCTAATCCTTGATTACTTGACCACTGAAAATTATCGGTTCTATAGTGCCTCCTGAGAATATTGGGTAGTTATTGTATTACATTTATACGTTTGCTGTGAAGGGAATTGCAGTTCGAGGTGTGTGGATCACGTATCGGGCGGCGCTCATCAACGCATTACACTGATCGTTGTCCTAGTAATGGTGCTAAGACTAAGTGTTTGTTACAGAACATGATGTTTTACTATGAGAGTGAGAGCTCGGTCCGACCGGCGGGCGTCGTCCTGCTCGAAGGATCTTACTGTGAGCGCCTCATCACAGCGTCGAATATCATATCCACGATGAACAAGGGCAAGGACACCAGCGACAAATTGGTAAGTACACAAAATACAATCATTCAAGATATCAGTTACTGCCTTTTCAAGCGAGCGGAGAAAGCTTATGGCTCGAATCTCTGTTGTTTATTTGTTTATTTTTGTTTATTTGTGCTTATCGCATTTAATTTCAAACACGGTCACGGACAAGTTAATTTTTTCACAAAACATTCAATACTATCCTGTGTAGAGTGCTAATGATTTCCAGCAAAATCGATCTATTAGTTTCATCGGAAACTTGATTTGTAGTTATGGGGATGAAAGAAACTCTGGGTTCAAATTGAAACTGGAATCGTTTGACCTATCATCACCAAATTTTCACAATTATAAGTGTTTTTTGACAAATCTGTAATGAAACACTTTATCTTCGAAGAGTCAAGGTGTGTAGAGGAACAGATTTTACACCAATTCGTATTCAATAAAAAACTCGCTTATCAACGCATAACACCGAGCGTTTTCCTAGTATAAAGTTTACACAATCGATTAGTGCGTCTACTTTTACAACTTCGATAGTCACTTTCGTTTGTTTCATTTTTGTTTCGGGACAAGGTGCATCGTTACTCCCATCAAGCTGAAATAAGACCATCTGTCAGCATGCAGAGGAAAGTTTTAACAAAATCCTTTCGTTGGTTAAAATTTAAAAACATATCGTTTGATTAGTGGAAATATCCAAATTTTCCGATTTAGCTTTGAAAGATCGTGTTATAATTTAAGTTGGCTTCATGTATTCTCCTCAGTGTTATGGAATTTAGTTACGAGTTGCTTCTGCACGTATCACTTTTTCTTATCGACGAATTTTACAGAGAGCGTTTTCTCAATTTAGGTAATTATGCGACTTAAAAACCTTCGTCTCAAACTATTGACAAACAATTTATATCGATGACTTTGTATCCGTTTCACTGTGTTTTGCCCAACTGTTAGTTGTTGTGTAACCCAAATTACATTAGAATATATATCCAAAAGTGTCATCAGACGCCATTTTAGTCAGATTCTGATCTCTTCTTGACACACCGCTGTGACGTCACGATATAGATTCAAAATATCCATGTTCATAATTGATATCAAGAATCACAGTCTAATAATGCACATGCTAGTTTACCTGGTTTTATCCATCTCATAATCCTACTTGACAACCAGAGCATAAGTGATGCACTCAACAACGATGCATCCGACTTAATACTACTTATCTCATGTTCTACAATGTCTTACATAGAGTGCTGTCTAACTTGACTTTACCAGCTCCCGGTAGCTGCTACAGCCAGCGTAATGAAATAAAATGTAAATAAGGAAAACATCTCTGAGAGTGAATCTTAAATTCCTTTCTCGAGCCTTCTTTCAACAACTCGACAAGGGAAATTGAGATGCGAATATTAGGAAAATTCTCTGTGTAACGCGTTGATGAGCCTTCGTATTGCATGCGAATTCAAGTGCGTGAAAGATGGCATTGGAAATGAAAATAGGCATGCAATTTCTTTGAATATATCAAAACAAGCATAAAATGTTCGTAAAATGTCAATAACTCTTGAAGTATTTACAGATTTGTCTGAAAATCGTCAATAACAACTAAAATGTTGGTCCCAATGACCATAAAAAATTTAAAGTTGATTGGTTGAACGGCTATATTTTTAATTTTCAATCAATCATGGGATCTCGTTCTAAAAGTATACACGAGACCGCTCATAAGATATTAGTGTGGGCAAAATTTCGGATCGTAATTAAAATTATAAAGCTTAATGAGTGCTACTTGGTCTTGGAATTATATTTGTATAAGAGTGAGAATAAAACTTTCATAATAAATGAAATGACGGAATTTTATAGTCGAGCTCCGGTTCACCTCGGTTGACCCGGCAAATAAGATTCTAGTCAAAATGAGGTTAATCAAGAATCTAATTGCGGTTACTTCCTCTCGTTCTGGACGGCAAATTGCTGCAAGATGTTAGGGAAGAGGAAACGCGGGTTGGAAATGTGCAAGCACTGTTCAGAACGGAAGAGCGTCTCTTATGAAATGAAAAATTAAGCATCCTCACCAACGGGGAGTCGAGCTAGACACCCATGAATACGTAAAATACCAATTGTTACTTGCGTTGTAGGTTGCCATTTCTCTGAATATATTGCAGGCATTAATGTTGCCAGCGTATATAAAAGAGGAAATGCAATGTTACTACTATTATTTGTTAAAATTGTAATGTTTATTGTGTCATAGAAAACTCAACTATGTATGTACTCGTATACACTATTTGAAAGTAAACTATTTCACATCAATATTGAATTCAACTTTTATTTGCTTTTTCGAGAAATTCTATTAAAATTCCGTATTAAAAATTGAATTTAATGTTGTGAATATAATGTAAGATTTGAGATCCAATAGGAAACCAGATAAACGCTCTGTAACGTGTTAATATTATAAATGAGCACTAAATACACGGAACATCTCCAATCGAGCATCATCCATTCAATCAAAGAAACTAACTTTTATATAATACTAATTATATAACTAATTAACTAAGAACTAATTATTAATTAACTTATTATATAAGATAATTAACTAATTATCAATGAAACTTTCCAGTATACACTCTGATAGTCATCTATACACTTTGGTATATAAAGCAAACCAGAATGTAGTGGGTTCCCATTTCGAATTAATCATTTCTGACTATTTAAAATGTTAAAAATGTCAATAAGTTTAGACGTTATCAACTGATTGGGCTGAAACATGTGTAAAAGAGTGAAAATTTTAGTGTTAATGGCCAAGCAAATTTAAACACCATATAACCATTTTGATTTTCGACTAATCGGATTTTTTTTTTTTAATTTTAACCAATTGAAGGATTTGTCTGAAATTTATATCCATAAAACTTTACAACGACCTCATTTTTTTAAATTCGATATGGTATATTAAACGGTGTGAGCTACAGACCATATTCACTTTTCAACCAATCAGTGGGCAGTGCTCAAAAACTATGAATTAGGCAACATAGATTACATAAGTAAGAGTACAAAATTTCAGATCGATTGCAAAGCTGACATAAAAAACAGAGAAAGTGTCATTAGAGTTCCGTAGTGACGAGCACTATGCTCTCTTCAAAAATATTGCACGTACACCTTTTAATATTATTACGAATATAAATACATGTATTCTAATCTATAATCCCCCCCCTTCAGTGGAACCACCCTTCCACAAAGCAAAGTCGGTATTAGAAGTATTTACGGAGTACACACTGTAGAATCTCCAAAAATATATAATTTACAAAATCATCTGCCAAATAGAGAGTCGACACCGTTGGTATTGATATTTGCCATCGGTGCATTGACTCAAGTGATCAGATGATGAGATGACAGGGTTATGTTTCAGTACTGCTTTGCCGTCACGTACCGATGTGAGAACCAGTATGAGTGATCAGCTAATGAGATGATTGGGTTATGTTTCAGTACTGCTTTGCCATCACGTACCGATGTGAGAACCAGTAAGAGTGATCAGATGATGAGATGATTGGGTTATGTTTCAGTACTGCTTTGCCATCACGTACCGATGTGAGAACCAGTAAGAGTGATCAGCTAATGAGATGATTGGGTTATGTTTCAGTACTGCTTTGCCATCACGTACCGATGTGAGAACCAGTAAGAGTGATCAGCTAATGAGATGATTGGGTTGTTTCAGTACTGCTTTGCCATCACGTATCGATGTGAGAACCAGTAAGAGTGATCAGCTAATGAGATGATTGGGTTGTTTCAGTACTGCTTTGCCATCACGTACCGATGTGAGAACCAGCGGCAGTAAGAGTGATCAGCTAATGAGATGATTGGGTTATGTTTCAGTACTGCTTTGCCATCACGTACCGATGTGAGAACCAGTGAGAGTGATCAGCTAATGAGATGATTGGGTTGTTTCAGTACTGCTTTGCCATCACGTACCGATGTGAGAACCAGCGGCAGTAAGAGTGATCAGCTAATGAGATGATTGGGTTGTTTCAGTACTGCTTTGCCATCACGTACCGATGTGAGAACCAGCGGCAGTATAAGTGATCAGCTAATGAGATGATTGGGTTATGTTTCAGTACTGCTTTGCCATCACGTACCGATGTGAGAACCAGCGGCAATATGAGTGATCAGCTAATGAATGATTGGGTTATGTTTCAGTACTGCTTTGCCATCACGTACCGATGTGAGAACCAGCGGCAGTATGAGTGATCAGCTAATGAGATGATTGGGTTATGTTTCAGTACTGCTTTGCCATCACGTACCGATGTGAGAACCAGAGGCAATATGAGTGATCAGCTAATGAATGATTGGGTTATGTTTCAGTACTGCTTTGCCATCACGTACCGATGTGAGAACCAGCGGCAGTATGAGTGATCAGCTAATGAGATGATTGGGTTATGTTTCAGTACTGCTTTGCCATCACGTACCGATGTGAGAACCAGAGGCAATATGAGTGATCAGCTGATGAGATGATTGGGTTATGTTTCAGTACTGCTTTGCCATCACGTACCGATGTGAGAACCAGCGGCAGTATGAGTGATCAGCTAATGAGATGATTGGGTTATGTTTCAGTACTGCTTTGCCATCACGTACCGATGTGAGAACCAGAGGCAATATGAGTGATCAGCTAATGAGATGATTGGGTTGTTTCAGTACTGCTTTGCCATCACGTACCGATGTGAGAACCAGTAAGAGTGATCAGCTGATGAGATGATTGGGTTGTTTCAGTACTGCTTTGCCATCACGTACCGATGTGAGAACCAGTATGAGTGATCAGCTAATGAGATGATTGGGTTGTTTCAGTACTGCTTTGCCATCACGTACCGATGTGAGAACCAGTAAGAGTGATCAGCTGATGAGATGATTGGGTTGTTTCAGTACTGCTTTGCCATCACGTACCGATGTGAGAACCAGCGGCAGTATGAGTGATCAGCTAATGAGATGATTGGGTTATGTTTCAGTACTGCTTTGCCATCACGTACCGATGTGAGAACCAGCGGTAGTATGAGTGATCAGCTAATGAGATGATTGGGTTATGTTTCAGTACTGCTTTGCCATCACGTACCGATGTGAGAACCAGCGGCAGTATGAGTGATCAACTAATGAGATGATTGGGTTGTTTCAGTACTGCTTTGCCATCACGTACCGATGTGAGAACCAGTATGAGTGATCAGCTAATGAGATGATTGGGTTATGTTTCAGTACTGCTTTGCCATCACGTACCGATGTGAGAACCAGAGGCAATATGAGTGATCAGCTAATGAGATGATTGGGTTATGTTTCAGTACTGCTTTGCCATCACGTACCGATGTGAGAACCAGCGGCAGTATGAGTGCTCAGCTAATGAGATGATTGGGTTATGTTTCAGTACTGCTTTGCCATCACGTACCGATGTGAGAACCAGAGGCAATATGAGTGATCAGCTAATGAGATGATTGGGTTGTTTCATTACTGCTTTGCCATTACGTACCGATGTGAGAACCAGTAAGTGTGATCAGCTGATGAGATGATTGGGTTATGTTTCAGTACTGCTTTGCCATCACGTACCGATGTGAGAACCAGCGGCAGTATGAGTGATCAGCTAATGAGATGATTGGGTTATGTTTCAGTACTGCTTTGCCATCACGTACCGATGTGAGAACCAGTAAGAGTGATCAGCTAATGAGATGATTGGGTTGTTTCTGTACTGCTTTGCCATCACGTACCGATGTGAGAACCAGCGGCAGTATGAGTGATCAGCTAATGAGATGATTGGGTTATGTTTCAGTACTGCTTTGCCATCACGTACCGATGTGAGAACCAGTATGAGTGATCAGCTAATGAGATGATTGGGTTATGTTTCAGTATTGCTTTGCCATCACGTACCGATGTGAGAACCAGCGGCAGTATGAGTGATCAGCTGATGAGATGATTGGGTTATGTTTCAGTACTGCTTTGCCATCACGTACCGATGTGAGAACCAGCGGCAGTATGAGTGATCAGCTGATGAGATGATTGGGTTATGTTTCAGTACTGCTTTGCCATCACGTACCGATGTGAGAACCAGCGGCAGTATGAGTGATCAGCTAATGAGATGATTGGGTTATGTTTCAGTACTGCTTTGCCATCACGTACCGATGTGAGAACCAGCGGCAGTATGAGTGATCAGCTAATGAGATGATTGGGTTATGTTTCAGTACTGCTTTGCCATCACGTACCGATGTGAGAACCAGTAAGAGTGATCAGCTGATGAGATGATTGGGTTATGTTTCAGTATTGCTTTGCCATCACGTACCGATGTGAGAACCAGCGGCAGTATGAGTGATCAGCTAATGAGATGATTGGGTTATGTTTCAGTACTGCTTTGCCATCACGTACCGATGTGAGAACCAGCGGCAGTATCAGTGATCAGCTAATGAGATGATTGGGTTATGTTTCAGTACTGCTTTGCCATCACGTACCGATGTGAGAACCAGTAAGAGTGATCAGCTGATGAGATGATTGGGTTGTTTCAGTATTGCTTTGCCATCACGTACCGATGTGAGAACCAGAGGCAATATGAGTTGGGCGCCACAAGTGAAGGGGAATGCAACATGTGGATTGATGCTATCAGAGAGGCGAGGTAGGTCACATGATTTCATTATTTTACTGTCTTGCGAGGACAATATTTCTGATAAAATCTTCGCTGTAGCATGTTTTAACCAGTCACTAGTTGTTTAAATCGGGTTATAAATGCATTATTATCTTATACTTAGGGCCGGTCTTTCAATAATATGCTAAACCAGTAATTAAGAGTTAAACGATCATTCGAGGATTGCCATGGGTTGTTGCCATGGCAATATAGTCCTAACTGACTGGTTAAAAGTTAGCAAGGTATTGAAAAACTGGCCCTTTAACTATACACAACGGATCTACCGATTATTTCGTAATTTATACAAGTGTCATCATCGTACATACGTAGTAAAATGTAACGTTTTTGTTGACTTTTTAATTTACTTTAATCTGCTTCTAATTAATCAAGTAGATTTACATTCAGTGAATTATTGTAAATTGTATTTCAGCGTCAGAATTTCGAAGAAACTGTCCGAAGAATCTTTTAAATTGATGCTTAACTTTCAACCTCTCTTCAGTCACTTCTCCAAACATTCCACCAAATAACCTCGCCTGCAATCTCCATTTTGTTTTGATTTGCGCGCAAAACGTAATGTAGTTTATTCGAGAATCGAATTGCGCGGAAACTATCTTCACTCTCTCGCAGTTGGTGTGAATTTTCTCGCGAAATGCGAGACGGGGGGAGACTTTACTGATTAGTGAGTAGTGTTCGTGTTACCTTCAACTCTCGGTCCGACCGAGGCGATGACGATTGACGAAGAGCGTGACGAAGGCGAAGGTGTTACACGTTTCTTAAGGAGATAATTAAGGGAAAAATACAGCTCTTCATTTTCAGTTAATAATGCACATATCAAAGAGTGAGGAAAGAAGCGTGCCGTTGATTTTTCTTTCAAAGTTGTCTTGGCAAAGATGCTTTAATCTCTAGTAAACCCATTGTTCTTTCCCTGACGGCAAAATATTTAAAAGTGAAATGTTTGGATGTGAAGTTTCAGAAATAACGTTGAGGCTTATTATCGTTTACAATGTTGCCCGACTTATGAAAACAGTGCTTGTTCATAAAAATGTATGCTATTATATGGCGCATTAAACTTAATCCATGAGGTTTATCTGCAAAGTGTTCTACAATGGCTAGAAAAAACTGAATACGCGTTCCCATCATGCTCAATCAACATTTCAAAATGTAATATTTTATTATACTTGCATTATACTGCAATCCCAAATGAAAACTCTTCTTGACATAACAGTATGAAGTCTGCTCTCCTAGAAAAATAAACATTTAATGCTTAAAGAAGTGATATATATAAAAGAAACAAGCAAACATGTAAATTCAGAAATAATTTTGAAATTAATCTAGTTTGAGGTCAAACTAATTTAAAATAATGCGGGGTGGTTCTTATCCGCTAATTCAAGAATATAGTAATAATACAGTAATAGTAATAATACAAATTATTTGTTTACAAATGATATTTGTTGGAGAAAATATACATTTAGTACATTTAAGATATATACACATTGACTCGTTATTGCGTTGTACAAAACAAATTACTTTAAGCTAATAGGATATTTATTAGGGTTTAAAGAGAATACCTACTCACTGTCCTATATCTTTCAATGCTACTGAAAATTGTTACAAACGCTTTCAGGAACTATAGTTACCTACAGTATATTTGCGCAAACAACAAAAAAATACCTCAGGCGAATATTATTAAATTGTGAAAATATTGGTTTTACTCAAATTTAAAAAAAATGACTGTTCAAGCTGGGGATAAAATTAACTAATCGTCGGTTGTGGAGTTAGATGAAAAACAAGTCATCTCCACTTCGTAGACTTTGGAGAGAAACAGGAAAAGCCAGTCGTATTTCCAATAAAAATAGCTGCGGGAATTAGTCATGAATCCACGTTGTGAAAGAGAAGTGCATATCGCTGATCTAACTCATAGCCTCTCACTTGTGTTTCAGTTTCAACAAACTCCTGCTGCAGAAGGAAGAGCTGGAGCAGAAACACTTGCATCTGTTGCAAGTCGTCGAGAGCGAGCGGACGGCCAAGTGGCATTACACTCATCAGTGCGAGGAGCTGTCAGCGGAGATCAAGAAGATGCGGCTAGAGGTGAGAAGGGTACTAAATCCTGATCATAGATGGCGTCTAGACGTCGTACACTCGTTGTCTCGTCAAATGTGAATGACAAGTTGCATCGTGAGTCAATCATCATCATGTTCACGGGCACGATTTTCATCAAATCGATTATGTTAATTCATATCGATTATCTATTTTTCTTTCCATAACCGAATTCAAATATCACGCTATATACTCGAGATACGTCCAGATGCAGAAACCCAAGAACACCTAAAATGGCTGCCGACAAACAATTTGATCGTCCGTTCTTTTGCTGCAGGCGTATTCGTGTTTGTGTTTATTTTCGCAATTTGCATCGCACCTTTTCAAACCTTCAATTTATTAGTGGTAGGTATTCGTATGAATTGGGTCTCAGAATGGCGTCTTGGTGAAAATGCGTAACTTCCAGAACATACAGCTCTGCTTAGGTTATGACATCAAGATCCTTCTTGAATCTTGAATATGATGCAAAAATCAAAATGATTCAATTATTGATTTGAAAAAATAACCAATCACCCCTAATTATCATACCAGAGATAGTATTCTAACGTCTGTACTGCATAAAATTATATCATACATTTCCTTTTTTAACATTTTTTTTTTATCTTTATCAGTTACAATGTTATTAATGATTACTGCTTATTCCATAAGAATGTCATAAATTATCAATATAAGGAACTTATAAGGACTTATAACCACTTAATAGTTATAATTTAAAATATTTGAAAACAGGAATTGTGCAATAAGGTTAATCTCTTAAAATCTAAATTTACTTTTATTCTTTTTTGTATCAATTTACTTAGTAAATGTAATGGCAATCTGAAGCTGTAGCTGAAACGAAAAACACGAATGCATAAAGTTCAAACTAATGGCAGAAGGTTTCGTACAGACGACTTTGATATTCTCATCAGCCCTTACTCTTCTGGGACTCCAGAGTTCCGCTTGAAGTTATGTAGCCCGCAGCCCACGCACTGAATTGTTTAAACTGTTTATTACCTTTGGCGACATATTGAAAATACAAAGATGATGCATCATACATACAGTGTTTAAATTGTTTCTCTATTTAAATTGCTATGATAATAACTGTGAACAATTAATAAAAGTTAGAAGCATTGAATTTCTCTCGACTTCAACTTGCTAAGTGGACCTAACACGTGATCATGTGAACATTGTGTGATTCCATCGTAGCAGAGACTACCAGCGGTTCCATTGTCAACCTCAACTTTGCTCCTGGTTGGTCGATGATTTAGAACACGGCCATTGTTTCAGTCTTCCGAACTAAACTTCTACTAAATAATTCAAGACCCGATTTCACCATAACCCGATAAAGTTAGTGGCAGGTTAAATAGGTAGTTACCGTGCTCATGGCTCGAGTTATTGGCTCATGGTAGAGTCAATGTTCTCAGTAATGTAGAGAGATTATTGCGATCTCATTTCGCTCAGACATCCTGCTTGACTCGAATACTTCTTTAGACTCTTTTCACAAGAACCTCTGTATTCTTTTTGTTTATTTGTCTGTCTCTGCTTCATATAGGTCGCATCTTTTCCGATAGAGCTCAAATTTTGCACACATGTAAAAACCACCTAGATGTTGTGCAGACTGTAATTGGAACAAAATCCTCCGCTTGGTTAAAATTCTAAACTTTACATTTTGTTCATAATTGATTACAAATTTGTAACTATGTTGTATACCGCGTCTTTTCTTAATATGCTTCAAGGAAACTGATTTGTCTGCACTGTCAACCGGATTCTTTGTATTCTAAAGAACAGAGAGATTGTGACTAAACTGAAATACGAGCATTTATTGTCTGCCAATAAGGCGTCGCATGAATGCGAGCAGAACACTCGTCTTCGCGTGGAAGATTCTCGCAAATCCCTGATCGTGCCAAGACATTTCCGAAGATTCGAACCCAGGATAAATCGATAGAACGCCACATAATCTTGTTTGCTGTTGTAATAACATGGTTGAGCGAGTCGCCTACTTTGTACGCGTTTTGCTATTGGTCGATAATTGCGACAATTGCTTTCCGATGGACCGTGTGTTCACATCAGGCAATAATCAAATCGCAAGTCAAAATACAAACCCCGTGTGTTCCCTTTTTGCGCACAGTCAGATGTCAAGGAGTAGGTAACACAGTTTGTAACTTTACGAGCTTCCTGAATGGAACTCTAGCAAATTAAATCCCCATAAAAAACACTCCGTGTAAAAATACCAGCCAAGTCTCTTCAACTTAAAAAAATAATGAAATCTTAAAATTCTGCACTGAAAAGTAGTGATATCAAAAAATTAGCCAAGTAAAATCTTTATTTGAAAATCAAAAAATACTTGGCGCATCGTGTACATAAATAGCTTGGAAGTATAGGCCAATCATAAATTATACATGAAATAAACATATACATAGTATACCTATAATGCCTTAAAAAAAACGATGCGCCAAGTATTTTTTGATTTTCAAATAAAGATTTGACTTGGCTAATTTTTTGATACCACTACTTTTCAGTGCAGAATTTTAAGATTTCATTATTTTTTTTTAAGTTGAAGAGACTTGGCTGGTATTTTTACACGGAGTGTTTTTTATGGGGATATCACTCCTTTTTTTAGTTTATTCTTACAACTTGTGACAATCGAATGGACAATTACTAAATCCTTAAAAAAAATACCCTTTACAATTTGGTTATTCTCATGAAAAAACAAAGGTTTCATTCCAATCGGTCAACCCAGTTCCGAGATATGGCAACACTTCGGTTTTCAAAATGGCTGCTGAACTTTCTGCACTGCCACATAGAATTTATAACTATGAATTATGTGTATCATTTTTAGCTTTCTGAATATGTATTTATTGTATTGGAGGGGATAACAATGATTTATAAATTTGAATGACGTCATTTCCGGCCTCATAAATAGGAAAATTCTAGTTTGACTGTTCATATTCCATAGAGATGGCCTTCCGAATCGTTTGGCACTAGTTTCATACCGATCTGTCAACCAGTTTTCGAGATATAACGTTTCTTCCGGTCTCAAAATGGCTGCTGAAATCACTGACCTCTTGAATTATAATTTAAACATGATTACATTTTATTAAAAGCAGTCTCAAATAATATATTTATTGCATCAAAATGTAAATTTGTGAGATTTTTAAAATGTGTGACGTCATTTTCGGTTTCAGTATGGGAAACTGCAAATATTATTGATGATAATACATAAAGTTTACCGTCTAAATTGTTTAGCGCTGGTTTCTTTAAAATCTATTTAGACGTTATTAAGATATGATGTCATTTCTGGTTTCAAAATGGCGGCTTCCGGTTGGTTTTATATCAAGTCAAATGAAATATCAAAAGAACATACGTTACATAAATATCAAAATAATTGGATCAAATTTGTTGCCGAAATGCCAATCGATGAATTAAATTTCATGACGTCATTTCCGGTTTCGTTAACATAAATTTTAGTCTGTTGCTATTGATAATCCATATAGATGACCGTCCGAATCGTTTGGCGCTATTTTCGTTCCAATCGGTCCAGCTGTTGTTAAGATATGACGTCACTTCCGGTTTCAAAATGGCGGCACAAAAAATTCATGAGGTGAAGGTTAAATCAGACGCCAAAAGTGCACACGTGGTAAAAATGTGAGATCAATCGGTTCAGCCGTTTAGGCTGTGGCCATGTTACCGGATTTGAATTCCAGGAGACTACTACTGAGATTATTATTATTATTATTATGAAAACCGCCCTAAAACACTGTTTTCACGGCCCTCTAGCGTGCAAAGGGCGTAACCTATTGTTCCCAAATTTGGTATATGTTGTAGAGTGGGCCATAGCTCGAAATTAAGATATATCGCAACAATGTGAGATTTCCCAATTTTAAGATCCAGTAGGCCGAAAATGCCACTTTGATGCTTACAGTAAAAGTGGGTTTGCTCCAGCCTTTATATGAGAGTGTGCGCGCCGTACGACTTGGCTGGCGTGGAGCGACCGCTCCACTAGATACTTGGTTGCGTGTTATTTGAGTGCAATGTACCATTTCTGTCACCATTTGTAAAATCTAAAATTTTGCCCATCAGTAAAATATTCATCAGCCTATTTTGCAGCAACGTGCAAGCAATACGCCACCCAAACATTATCTAATAGTTACCAATTGCTATTCCATGTTGTGTGCATATCATTACAATTTTTGTAATGCAAATTTGCAAATTCATTTTATTTTGAACAGTTTGAATTTGGTACCTACCTACTCATGTTCGCAGGGTACGATGACATTAAAATGACGATATTAAAAGATAGTTAAAATACTAACATTCAAATATACTCGTGTCTATTTACCCAGTATAAGTAATATTTCAATAATATGGGAATGTTGTTTTGAATCTGCTACAAAATAAGCCGTGATACTACTATGATAAAGACATAAATTCCTTGTGTCTAGCGAAACAAACTTATTAGTCTCTTGAATAATTAGACAGGCGGTTTTAATACACGTATAAGCACTCTGTGTCAATTTGTTCTAGCAGAGAGATGTATCGTCGCCTCTCTCGTCGCAACCTCCATGCTCACCGAAGTGTCAACGATTTTCATCTCTCAGTGACGGCGGTGTAAATTGTTTGGTCTCCGCTCTCTGTTAGCAAAACGATACCGCAACTTCGGTCGCCTCCACCTACCGGAAACTTTTGTCAGAAACTCGAAAGACACTTCTCATATTATCGCACTCCAGGGCGGAGCACGCGACGTGGAGAATATTAAAAAGATGAAAGAACACAAACCTCGAGTTCCTCACCGAATCGATTTCAGTCGGGAAGTTTATGCTTTATTCCTCGCAGGAATTCAATTCCGCTAATTGTGAAGAGCATTTATAATGGATGTTGCACTAGAACAAGAGAGATGATCCTTCATATAATTGGCTAAAATGAGTGGCCATCATTTCAAGTAGAGAAAGATAAAGATGTGACAAAGAGCATAGGCGAGTTTATCCGGATTCTAAAACGATACAAATAAATGTAAAAGAGATTTTGAAACTTGTTAATTACTATCACGATATTGATCCAATCGAGTAGCTTTTGCATCGCACTAGCACTATACGGTCTGTATGACATTAGCATCGCACTATACGGTCTGTATGACATTAGCATCGCACTATACGGTCTGTATGACGTTTTCATCGCACTATACGGTCTGTATGACGTTTTCATCGCACTATACGGTATGTATGACATTAGCATCGCACTATACGGTCTGTATGACATTAGCATCGCACTATACGGTCTGTATGACGTTTTCATCGCACTATACGGTCTGTATGACGTTTTCATCGCACTATACGGTCTGTATGACGTTTTCATCGCACTATACGGTCTGTATGACGTTTTCATCGCACTATACGGTCTGTATGACGTTTTCATCGCACTATGCGGTCTGTATGACGTTTTCATCGCACTATACGGTATGTATGACATTAGCATCGCACTATACGGTCTGTATGACATTAGCATCGCACTATACGGTCTGTATGACGTTTTCATCGCACTATACGGTCTGTATGACGTTTTCATCGCACTATACGGTCTGTATGACGTTTTCATCGCACTATACGGTATGTATGACATTAGCATCGCACTATGCGGTCTGTATGACGTTTTCATCGCACTATGCGGTATGTATGACGTTTTTATCGCACTATGAAGTCTATGACGTTTTCATCGCACTATACGGTTATGTATGACATTCGCATCGCACTATGCGGTCTGTATAACATTCGCTTTGCAATGCGTCTGTATTTCTTGTCAGTTGCATCGCAATGCGTCTGTATTTCTTGTCAGTTGCATCGCAATGCGTCTGTATTTCTTGTCAGTTGCATCCCAATGCGTCTGTAGGTCGCTCATTCACGTGGGCGAATCAAATGCATTCAACAGGTTTACTATGATATATTCTAATTCCTGAAACACTTCATCAGTCACGTTGCTATACTTACATAAATAATTATAACATCCTACTTACAAATATGGATTCATCCCAACTCTGATTTTACTGCAAAGGAGAAACAATGGTATCAAATACACAATATATTCCGATGCCAAGAATTACGCCGTACAACGTAATTGTCGAATTATTGATTATATTTTGACTCTTCTTGCGATTAATTTCTGTATATCAATACCTTAACCCTGCCTAAGGTTACCAGTCAAAAGAAATTATATCTTTATTGTTTCGCTTTACAATTTCAACTTTCCTTTCGTCAAAGAGTCACAACGGTTAGTAACATGCAGTCAAAATACTTTCTCTGATTCTTTTTTACATTCCATTTCTCTTCCCTAATATTGAAACGTGTCTTCCTTCCTTCCAATTCGTTCGGGGGCCATTTGATGTGACTTTCCCTGTTAGCTCTTTGTGCTTCCTTGAACAGGAATTATAGGGTTTCTATGGTCTTGCTTGTGCGTCGCAGAGTGAGTTAAACATCTCTATGTGTTCAACGTTGTTCGTGTTTATGTTTCTTGTCAATATCAGGATCGTCGATCATGAATTTGAAGGGTGCGAAAACATATTTTTCAAGTAACAATCGAGGAACGATCATCAGTCATTATTCTTT
>OW203764.1:6664528-6703869 GCA_934045905.1 Leuctra nigra | reverse complement strand
CTCTCTCTCTCTCTCTCTCTCTCTCTCTCTCTCTCTCTCTCTCTCTCTCTCTCTCTCTCTCTCTCTCTCTCTCTCTCTCTCTCTCTCTCTCTCTCTCTCTCTCTCTCTCTCTCTCTCTCTCTCTCTCTCTCTCTCTCTCTCTCTCTCTCTCTCTCTCTCTCTCTCTCCTCTCTCTCTCCCCTCTCTCTCTCACTCTGATATACACTTGGGAAAGCTCAGAGTGGAATATTCATTGCCGATGTGGAACAGTTAATATTATTCACGTTTTGTTTTCACCGTCATTAACTCGTACAAATGGACACAGCTGCGGATATTTATAAAGCGTATTATCAATTAAATTTAAATGGAATGTTTACTATTCAGTGTAATATTCTCAACACATATTTCAGTAAAAATTTGGGTCACATTGTTCACACAAAATTGTTTCGGAATTAAAGAATAACGTATTATTTATTTATTCAAACAATTCCAACAGTTATGTCGGGTAAGGCTTTTACAGATTATATTACATACTAATTATTTGATAATTACAATTGTAAACCATTTCAAGGGCATTTCAATCAGCGCCTCTTTACCAGACTCGACGCAGCATATTCTTCAATCTTCTCCTCCCTCTCCACTATCTCTCTCCACTTCTCTCCATCTTCCCACCACTTCTTCCTCTCCACTATCTCTCTCCACTTCTCTCCATCTTCCCACCACTTCTCCCTCTCCACTATCTCTCTCCACTTCTCTCCATCTTCCCACCACTTCTCCCTCTCTACTTCTTCTCATACGAAATAAAATACCATTGATATAAAGCCTTGAAGTTAAGCCTGGCACCAATATGACCTTCCCACCAATAAAGGGGAAGAAAATATAATCTGTTGTTTTGTTATGTTATCTACCTAGAACAAATGAAGGCAAACTATGAATTTGAGATGATATTAAAAAAAAATTATCTGCCGTGGATTCGAACTGCGAAAACTCTGTGTGAAACACGTTGATGTTCGTTCAAGATGAGTTAATTGCTTCGGACTTCATTCTTGCGCAAGTAATATGCGAGTGGGAAGATGGTACCGGCATGTACTGGCGGCAGATACCGAAACGATAAACGACTTAGCGTTCACCAGGGAGTTATTAATTAATTACTCATCTAGGTCTTAATCTTGCCCTGATTTACAAGGCTATGAAAGTACAAACTCGCATCGTCTGGATTGTCAAGCACCGTGCTTTCTCACACTGAATAAATAAAAAGTATGTTAGAAATGATAAGGAGAAGAAAGTAAGTTTTAATTTTAATTTTAACTGAGAGTAAAACCACGCCATATCAAAAAAATAGATTTTTAGGTGAGAAACGGTTTTTTAGTTCTTTATCTTGGAAACCGTAAGGTGCAAATCAAAACATTCTTTCATTCTTTCCATTCAAAACTAGGGTTGACATTTTGTTCAGCCAGCTATATGTGATTCAAAACTATGTCCCCAGTCTGTCTCAGTTGAGTTTGCACACAACTTTTCTTGTCCTTCACTCAAAATATGAATATGAATGTACCTACTTTCTACACAAATTTGGGGACAGAATACGTTTCAACAGAATTCAGTATATTAATATTCATTTTTATTCATTATTATACTTAATATTCATAACATCGCGATTTAAAACAATAACAGCTTCGTTTAATACAACAAATGTGACAGTGAAATGACAGCTACCATTTTAAAGTCAGATTGTGAATCACCTCGGGGAAAAGAGTAAACATCACCGCCCTATTAGACTAGGACTTACAACTGACTTGTCCTGTTTTTCTCCCAGGAGTTGGAGAGCAGGTTTTTCGTCTACCCCTCATTTGTTTTTTTGATGACTGGCCACTAGTTTTGACGCCGGACCCTCTTTCGTCTGTGCTAGATCTACACTTGACTCCGACATTCAGCCGAGTGAGCTAACATACTTGCTTACTGCCAAATACACGAAACAATACAATTGAATTATGTTAATATCAAGCGGTTTCATCTCTTTCCCTGGAAAAGGTGTTCAGAATCTACTTTCTAGACGGCGTCATATTTTGGGACATAATACGTTTCAACAGCTTTCAAGTTGAGAAAGATATCCATTTAAAGTTGAATAGCTCAGCTTTCAGATTTAAGTGGACCTTTGATACCTAAAAGGCTGTTAGACCGCATATTCTCGTACACCTCAAAAAGTGGAGTCCATTTATGTAGATTCACTATCTGAATATTTCATGCGCACTCGATTCAATAATCAACGCATTATCATGTAGTATTATGAGCTCCTTGTTTATTGTATATTTATGAACTCTGCCGGTTCGATGAAGCATTTGTTTGAATTGTACTACATAACTTTATACCCGACGCTCAATATCGTAGTGATTAATCTGAATGAATAAATAAATATATCATTATCATTATTAGGAGAGAATAATATACAGTATGAATGTTGCTGCTCTATTTATCTTGGAAACAGTTGTACAGATCTAATCATTTGCATCAAGGTGCGGGTTAATTGTTCTAGCTGTAAGTCAATTCATGAATTTTGGTCCTATAAATGACCATTCATAATTGAACTGGATCGGAAAGACGGTTCAATATCACTTTTAAACCAATCGGAGGATTTTGCTGATAATCTTCACACGTGACCACTGATATTGAATTTTGGTGAGCGCCTAATTTCATATCGAATGGTTGATCAGTGTAACCTTAACAAATAAAAATAACTGAGAAAGTACCACAAGAGTACGAAATGAACGCTCGCAAATCACTCTCCCATGTACTGATTGGCTCTTCTACCTGTGTATCTGGAACTTGCCGGCTGACGTATCATTGATTGATCTCGCGACAGAACCGAGTCGTGCTTTGCTTGCTGAATAATTAATATCTCCAGAACTGTATGCAACTCACGCACGACACGGCGGGTCGTGATTCCAGTGTAAGTTGTTACAAAACGCAGCCTTCCGGTCGCTACTCGATATCTGGCATTGATTTATCACTCGTTCTTTCTCTTTTTAACAAGTCACTCGGTTCAACTACTTGACCGTTAGGGATTTCGACTGTCTTTAAATTCCGAACAAGTCGGCAATACTGTCACAACTATTGAACCATTGGTTTTTATTTTAAATATGAGGAATGACACCGTATCTTGTATTCGTATCACATGTTTTAGCTACGTGATATTGAAAAATGGTGTCTTTCTCTACGGTTACAAAATAGTAAAATGTAGGTGCTGTGACAATTTTAGTATACCAATTTATAGATGTAGCTCGGAGGTAGAAAGCCAGAAGTCCATTTTCTCGATTAGCTGCACACGTTTATGTAATCAAGCTCTAGCGATAAAAATTTGACTGAAGTCAACAAATATAGTTTTATTGAAGTATTCTCTTACAGAATGGCTCATGTCACAATTACAATTTTATTGGATGATCGCAAAATTACGGTGTTTGAGATCACCTCATGAATCATTGAAACGGACATTGGGCCTTCTACCTCTGAGGTACAGCGAAAAAGAAAATATGTACAAAATATAAAATTCGATGACGCTAGAATTAAATCTAAAAAAGTCGTGCTTATTTTTATTATGTAACAACCCAAATAAGATACGCCATTGTCACAATTATGCATGAGCCTACCTTGAATATTATGCAAACCTTGAATATGCGCCACATTTGTTTACGATCCTCTGTGAACGAAGAGTGTATCTGTGGTATTTGTTTTGGATCTTAATCTGTTGTATTTCCTGCTGAAGGACGCGGTGGTGTAATTGCGTGGCTTGCGGCACTCTGATTGTTTCCAGTTCGAGTGGTTACTTCTCATCGGTTTCTGTGCAGAAGAGAGAGAGAGCAACTCTGAAATAACTTGAGAGCACAAAGGAAACAAACACAACTGCTCCTGGAGGCTCTTCCGAGAAGTTGTTTTCTTATCATCACAATTTCAGAGAAATGTTTAATAATTCTGGCGAGAAATCTTGAGGGCAAAGATGGAATTTATTTATTTACTGATTAGTGGTTCAAACTTAAAACACGGATAAATCTAAAGTTGAGAAAAGTAACTTTTTCTGAACTAAGTATGGAGGTGGCAGATGTACGTCTAGATGCATCCCGCAGTACACGACTGTGTTGAGTGTTGCGTTCAGGCGTAAACTCGAAACACGTCGCAATGTCAACTAATGTGAAGCTGACCATTTTGCTTCTTTCTTTCGTGAAACGCACGCACGTACACTTAAGTGTACTTCAGTTTGTTTTTCGTTCTTATTTCCCTTCTGCGTTTCATTCGGCAATTTCACTTCACGTTTACAAGCACTTATTAAACTTGAATGTGAATCTTTTTAGAGCGTCCTGAATTCGTCATTATATCAAAAGTTTCGTTTGCACACTAAGTGTTCCTACACATTGGCTTGCATCTTAGTATCGAAAATAAATCCACTGATTCCGTATCTTCTCTAAGCATTATATCCCATTTCTAACGAGCAAATCACTGATTACATCGATAGTAATCCGTAACTGAAATGTAATTAGACCGAATAGATAAAACTGTCATTATAGTTCAAATAAAAATGACTATACGTTTAATGAATGTAGTTTGCAATGTTGCACAGTCGATCAATGCTAATTGAAATCACGTTACTAGCTGAATAACGAGTGAACTAAAAGGATCTGGAAACTGCTTGCTCAAATCTGTGTACCCAAAACAAACAAAGAAACTTGAAACTTAAACACTTCATAATAATTCACACGAAAAGCCGCAATATTTGAGGATATTTATGTGAATTTTCAGTTATAAGTTGTCAAAAGTCCATTTTAGAGTAGGTTACATAACTTCTTGATTTGTGGTTGGATTTCGGCAAACGAAAATCTGTAAAAACGCATAATGTCCAAAGAAAGTGTACATTTTCATGTAATCGTATATTATTTTCGTGATTCACATTGTAATTGTAATAAATGGTCCGTTACCAGCTTAGTGATCTAATTCTAGACTACCCTATCGACATAATTGACAGCCGTTTCTCATTTCCCCGGCCGAGTGATCTTCTTGACTGATGATTTGTGCGAACTTTGACCTCGCTTGGGAAGGCAAGTCACGTGATCGGCGGCTACAAAATGGCGGATTAATTCGACTCCTCGAGTGACTAAGAGAATGTCAATAAGATGCCACAGGTTGCTGGTAGATCCCGCGCTCCTGATAGCAGAAGACATTTCCCATTACCGTGACAATATTCTCTTGACGAAAAGTACTGGTACTGTAGTCTGTAGAAAATTGTTAACTAACTACATTTCAAACACTATATTTCCGTACATTATTTCATGAGGTTTCACAATATCTCATTCATTAATTGCTTTTTAAGCCTTGTAGGACACTAATTAGTAATTATACATTTGCTTTATTACGGATGCATCTGTATACATAATTGCGATATATTTACTTATTAAACCTGTCATATTGTTGGTAGAAGAATTAATTGCTCTACGAGAGTAACTACGAGATTGACTGAACAAAAGAATGACTGATGATAAGCTTTTAAAGGTTCATTGTTAGTCTAGATTAGGTTGTTTATAATTCAACTGATTATTAAATCTATGTAATGTTATAAAGCTAATTAGCTTTATACACCTTAGACCATTCATAAATTGTCTAAAAGAATGACACATTACGTAAAAATGTTCTAGGCTACTGTGTAACCTCTTATTCAACCTATTATCACAGATGTCATGCAACTTGCTTCTCAGTCCAATAAGACAACAAAAAGTGATGGAGAATCAAAAGCTGCTATACGTCGTTTGCCAACAAAGAAGTTTGTATAACATGAAAGTTTGCAGGAGTACAATTAACTTGGAGGATTTACTGTATTTTCCCAACACTTTTGTCTGTCTAGAATAATGTAACCGGCTGTTGCACCTTCCCCGTCCATGTTTTATGTTATGTTTAAAATGACAACAATGTAGCCATGTAACCAGCTGTAACCATGGCAACGTGGGTCTTTATCGAACACTATCATTACATATTGATTTTATGTCTGTTTAAGACTGGATTTATGATCTACAAATCGGTTTCATGGGCCAATAACTTACGGATTCAACGCATCATTGCCACTTCTTATGGTAATTTCGTGAATTTGATACTTTGACTTTTAAATTTAATCGGGATGATCGTAGCTTTAAATTATGTAACATGGTAGTAGAAAAACTCTTTAATTTGTAATCTCTTGGTGTGCCATAATAAATAATGGACTCTAGTTAATAAGAATAACTAGGGAAAATGCTCAGTGTAACCCGTTAATTAGCACAATATGAATGTTCAACCTATGAGATATTTTAAAATTTTAACCAATAAGAGGATTTGATGTAAATTTGGTCCGACTTGACCCGACCATTTTAAAGTATCAAATAATCTTTTAAAGTTGGAGAAACGGTGCGACCTGTATTTAAGCACAGACAGAATGACAAACAAACACAAATAAAAAACAGAGGTCAGTGTCAAAAAAGTCGAAAGGAGTTGCTCGCTCAACAACATGTACCGCGCATTTTATTTCAAGTTCTGCATTTCTTATTTTCAGACTCTAGATAAAATAGTTCACATTCGTGTTGAAAAATACAAATGTGGATAATATTTTATTCCGATCTGCCACGATGTATGCCAATTTATCCATAAATTGTTATGTCAATACTCTGGTGCTATTGCCACGGGGAAACAAACAAAAGTAGTACGTTGTTCTGTGACAAATAAATAACGATCAAATGTATAACAGTCTTAGTTATTCTAAACACTGAGAAGATAATATACCAGCAACAATATTAAAATACAAACAGTTTCTGAAATTTCTCCTCTGGTTTTGTCAAAAAATAAAATGTTAAAAATGATAAAAAAATGATAAAATGATAAAATGTTTTAAAATTTTATCTATTGACAATACAAGAGGAAAAAATTCAGAAACTGTTTATATTTGAATAATCGTCAAGCGTGTGTGTGTGTGTGTCTAATTTAACTTTTTTCTTTACATTATGCCGGTAATTAAATACAATAACATTTTGAGAATGCAATATATTTTAATTTTTATGAGAACAAGACAGCTACAATATTACATTGTTAACAAGATCCGACACTGCGTGACAACAATGCTCGTCGTCAATATCATTTCAACATTCTCAAAGCAATGCTCTGTTACGGAAAGATATATCAAGTCTTTAAATTCTTCCTTTTTACTGAGAATGAGTTATGCCTTATGACATTAAATATATTGAAAATCCATTTCCATAAAAAGAAAACCTTACGGATTTTCTTATTAAAAGTTGATCTAGGTTCCTCGCGCTATCGTAGTTTGAGTTGGAGAGGCGCCAGTGATAATGTGGCGCCATTATCGACTAGCGCCACGCAAGATTTATACTTTTATATCCAGCTAATAGTGGGCCATTAGATCGTCTCTACTCAGGTAGAAGGAATGAAGACTTACAACCAGTCTGAGGTATAAACTCCACCCCTTCAACTAACTTTAACAAACTATAGAGCCAACTTGACATATGTCCGGGTAGACATTTTTGGAATTTGGCTCTGTTTTTATGTCAATTATTTTTTTACACAGTACGGCTACTTAAGTCATTCGTCGAATTTCACAGTGTTTTGTATCGAAAACGTTTAAATCGATAGTACAGCAATTTTCAATGTTCTTTTCAATGTTATTTCCTTACCCAGTATTACATTTTTCAACAACTTCCTTCTGGGTAATTCAATCAATAACTTTAAAGCTATATTGAATAACATGTGAATGTTCTCCTCATAATATCTTGCAAAGAAAAAAAGGAATAGTTTTAAAAAGTTAAATGTAGTAATAATCTTTAAAGATTGAAAACAATCGCACAAGTTTAGATATAACTAGAGATATGATTTTTTTGTAAGAAAATAACTCAATCATATATTTATTCAATAAAGTTAGGTTATCTCTGTATTACAATTGTTTAATAATAATATCCAAACACTTTGTAACATAGATTGACTGATTTATCCATGCGCTCAATTGCTTAAAGAGTGTATGGCAATTCGAGTATATTGAAATGTAGGAATGGAGTCGACTGATCCTGAATTGTATTCCGGACGGAAAATGCAGCAATTCTCCAAAACATTGAGTCGCGGCAGTTTCATGCACTGAGCGATCGTCACAACGTTGACAGCTAAATTGCGACATTACTCTTGCCACGTGATAAATCAGAACTAAACTGTAATAACATTTTCGCTCTGCGTGTTTACAGGGACCATTATCTGGAGATTATTCAAAACACGGCACCTCCACACCTCTAAACAGGAACCATTACCTAATATTATTCTACACGGCACTTCGACTACATTAAACAGGGACCATTATCTGGAGATTATTCAAAACACGGCACCTCCACCACATTATACAGGAACCATTAACTGGAGAATATTCGTCACACGGCACCTCCAGCTCTTTGTACATGAACAATTATCTAATATTATTCTACAAACGGCACCTGCAGCTCATTATACAGGACCCATTGCATGATATTATTCGTCACACGGCACCTCCACCACAGTATACAGGAAGCAATATTCGACACACAGAACCTCCGCCTCTCAATACAGGAACCATTAGCTCATATGATTATTCTACGCACGGCACTTCCATCCCATATCTCTTCTGTTCCGCTCATTCTTGACCAATCATGAGAGTATTGGAGATCATCCCGGCGCCATGTTGGAGATCACAATGACTTATTCACACAGATACGCAATTACAATCGGCCTGCAATAAACTTGTTGGTCGATACTCTTTGTTGCGTTCATGTTCTATCAATACCAGGAGAGAAGAGTTGAAATCCACATTGAATGCCAAGTTCTCTTGGATCTGTGAAGCGGTCGCTCCACGCCAGACAAGTCGTACGATGCTCACACACTCACACAGCAGACCTTTAAATTCCTAATTATAAGGCTTGCACACTTTAACGCTAGGCATCTAAATGACATTTTCGGCCTACTTTGCATACTAAATAGTAAATTTTATTTGTGTCAAAAGTCTATTGAGACGTAAAACCTTAACCGTTTAGGTTTACCAGACTTCATATTGAACTTTAGATGCTCTAAAAGCGAGCTTATACACCAATACACATTATATGTACTCATTAATGTATACTACTTATATTCTATTACCTTTATCTTGTGGTACAAAGAAAGTAATTCTTCGTTATTTTTACATAACACCTCATAACAAAAAGGTGTATTAATATATGACTGCAATATTCATAAAGTGTATAATAGGATTAATTTGCAGAAGTTTTGTAACTGAATCTCATGTCTTGTGGTTAGTACAACCAGCTCGCGCAACTACTATAGCCACTTTCCTCTCAAAGTAATTGTGTACTTTCCCTCCCCCCGCGGCGACCAATCACATCGCAGTAAAACGGGCCCCAGGTGGTTCCCGAGACAGGGGTCGAACCTGGGCCAACATGTCGAACTCTTACTTGCTGTTGACCAACGCCAGGGCACGTGACCTGTTGGGAATAGAAGAGGTTTAAAAGAATTCGAACGATTTGTAACATTAGTAGAGAGCTTACGTGAACCGTAGAGATAGAACTTGAGAGCGACGGTCCGGGGATAGCAACTTGAATGAGAGCAATCACTCATCTTGGCGCTGGTTACAGAAGTGCGGACACTTCTTAGCGTTTCGCCGCAGTCCGTCAATAATCATTTGGTATTATACATTTAAAAAATGATGACATTTTAAGTCAGCATCGCAGGATCAATTTTGGAGATCAAGACTTGAGCCTAAAGTATAACTCAAAATGAAAGTACAACAGGTTTTAACCAAATTCTACATTTAGCAATTGTTGTTGTACTTCCTTCAATGTTATTTAACTATTGTGTTCTTTACTGACTGCGTTCAAAAAATGTAATCGCTCATTGTATTTTATTATTGATGAAAAATAGAACTTATATGTTATTGTAGCCCCGCTTAACTCCGCTATTTCAGACTCAATAAATTAGATCTGGTGATAATCATATGAATTATTTAAATAGTTATAGGCACAGTTTACAATCTGTTTTTTTAAGTTTATAATCTGTTTGAGGTATTTCGTCTGTCTAACTGAGGGATGATAAAGCCTTTAGAAATTAATTATGTAAGAGCATCTTTTATAACACAGTTAAATTTAACAAATCATTCATTTCTCACATGAAATTCTGCTGCTCCTGGGTTCATAATGTAGAATCGACCACGCCTCATAAATGTATCCTCTTGACAAATCTGTTAACAGCCTACCTAGACAAAATAATATACAAAACAAATATTTGTTTCTTGTCCCAAGACACAGGAATTAGCATTAGATTTTTGTTACATAAATGTTCTGAAGATTGTTCCGAAGGTATATTTTAACGAGCTGGGGAAGTTTTTGATTTGTTTTCAAAAGTCATTATGTGGTTGCGCCATTTCCAAACTCACTCCACAAATGGCAAGAGCGCAAATGTAATATCCTCCTTTTGGTAGAGACTGATAGAAAAGGTGTCGCAATATTGCTGATTGGAGAACTGTACAGGAGAATCGATTTTAAGTACGTAATTTATCGAGTTGCTGATTGGAAATTCGTTAGCAAGCAAGGAGTCGAGAAGGCGATATATATCACAGAGCTTGATTACCCAATTTTTAAAGCTGATACTACGATTACTTCAACACAGCATGTTTTATGAAACGAACCAAACACGACAATCTCCCAAATGCTGCAGTATGATATTGCAGTGTAAGCAAAGTTCTTTTTGTGATAGTTGGACTTGATGGCAGATACTTTCACATTAGAGATATTACACGATAACATGTTCAACCTTGTTTCAAACAATTTATCAATGAACGTTTTAATCAAATATAAAATAGCAAAGAAAATTTTACGGAGAATATTATGTTTTGTAAAGAAAAAAAAATTATATAAAAAAATAAAAAAAATCATTTAAAGTTTTAAATTGGTTAAAACACTGTTAAAAAGCCGTTACAATTGTTTTCTACCAAATAAAAAATGTACAAACGAAATGTATGCGTTTAGTCGTCCAAAAAACATAAACTAATTATTTTTCTTTCCTCTACAAATAAATTGTATTTATTTTTATTTTATTAAATAACTTGGCTATCATGACTTCTTTTAACCGTGATGATAATAACATCCAACTCGTTAATATTGTAGTGTGCCTATTTTTCTATTTTTAATAATTAAAAGCAACACGAGAGTCATTTCGGTATTCAAATTCCTTTTTATTTAGGTTATGTGAGGTCAGTGTTAGCATATCGTGAAGAATGCAGCATTGCTCTCTGCGGAGCGCTCGACTGCGATGCACCGGCGTTGATCAAGTGCTCGACAGAACAGACGGCGCTAATGTGTTTCCAAACCACCCATCATTTATAACACGTTCAGTGCATTGCAGTATGCGTCAACCCTTTCAATGCAACGTAGCGTCACATTGGCGTAGATGCAGATATCATTTACCACGGGAGAATTGATGATGAAGGCTACATTCAGTGGCGTGTATTAACACATTTTAACAGGGAATGTTATGACATTTAAAATAACTCCTCTATTCTGTTTGATTGGAATTTTTGAGGGGATTTGATAACTTATGTAGATTTTGTTATTTTTCTCTTGTTGATGCAAGGAAAACAACAATGGATATCTGTAGTTAATTCAAATTTTATTATTAATTATTATTTTGGATAATATGAATCTAAATATGGTCACATTACAATAAAGATGTATCACATGCAAACATACACATGTCCATCGGAAATATTACTAAAAGTTTTATCTTATTTAGGTATCAGAAGTATTAATATAACTTCAAAGTGAATAACAAAAAATATGAAATGTATTAAAGCATAATATTTTTCCGTATATTTTATATTTAGCTTTGTAATTAAATTGTACTTCCGTGTTTTACAATTTCAAAGCATAATATCTGAATGGCTGTGGCCACGAGCAAACACGTGTATGAATTGAATACACAATGCAACAGAGCTAATGCGTTTCCCATTGGATCATTTATAACACATTACAATGCAGTGCAGGGAATTGTGTCATAGGATTCTATGTAACAGTGAAATGCACGGGCCTGCAGAGCTGAAACGAAAAGTCAATAGATGGCCTGATGACGTCAGATTCAGGACTTTCATTCATCTTTGATCACTGATTGAACTATTTATCAGTGACTTTGTCTGGCGCGTGTTTTAGTTCTAGTCCGGTTATAAGAAAGTTCATTGTCAAGAAACTAATTGTTTCTAATTGAAAAGGGAATGGCCCAAAGGAGCACAATATAAGAACATTAATTCATGCCTATAGGTAGTTACTTTAATATTATTTAATATAACCGTTAAAAATCGTTTTGTGTTCATATTAAGCTTTCGAAACATGCCTTTATTCCTTCGAAAATGTATATTCATCATATTTCCCCATGCTTCTTTCCTTTCAACATCTCCCACTTCTCTCTATCTTCTCACCATTTCCATTTCTACTTCTTCCGGTGCTCTCATCTCCCTTTTACTTCCTTTTAGATAGTATCTTTCCATCTTTCTCCGGGTATTTCTACTTTTTTGTATTTCTTCCTGTTATATCATACGCTGCTCTTGAAATACTCTTCATAAAATCTCTCTACACCAAAATTTCCCAAAATTATATACTTCCAATTTCGTAAATAATATTGGTGTTGCTAATACCATAAAGTCTAATTCATAGCTTGCACGAACTTCTTTTGTTTTATATCAGCAATGCTAAATTATTGAATTGTCCACCCATTACGTTGACACGTTGACGGGTCAGATTTATAACTTTATTGAGGCAAACCGATGTATTTTTGTAATGTGAGTGATTTCTCTTCGTACTAAAGAAAGATATCTCCGGAGCCTATACAATTTCCCAGGTACCCATTAACTATAAAATATCGTCAAAAAAGCAGAGAATCACAGCTATTCTGCGTGCCATTAAGATGGCGACGGCAACAATGAGATGACATCACATGCAACCTATGAATACTGATCTTACATTTCTTCTACAATTTTCTGCCGCTTGAGTTTTCTCTTATTTCTCCATTCCATGATCCATATAATAACTCTTTGCCAAAATAGTCACAAAATACTTTCTTGTATATAACAACATCTTGAATCTTGATCTTGAACAATTTTACGATTGAAAAATATACGTATATTTTGCATATAAATAAGTTTAGCAAAGTATTATAGTGAATAAAAGTGTAGACATGTTGAGAATGTCAGGTCTTCTCCAAGGTACTCCCTGTTACCCCATCTAGAGACAGTGGGTTGGGGAGGAGAATGCAATTTGCTCACCGGGGATTGTAAGGCTCGGAGATATTTCATTGTTCTCGACCTCCAACAATGCAGAACGCACGTATATGTCTAGGTGTAAATTATTGAAAAGATGTTCAACAGCTCTTTCTTGACTCCACCAGGCTTGGAGATAAATGTCACACTCGGAGGCGACAAATATAACTTGCTTACAGCACGTGTGAGGAATGTCTTTTATCAATCGGAGAACATTTTCATATTGAAAATGGAATACAATATTGCAGATATAAAAAGACAATTTACGACTGACTGAAAGGGCATACGTTTTGGTGCTGTAAATGGATTGAAAATTCCAAAACAGATTGAAAAGTCGCACACACATATTTCTTGGTTGACTCTTTCAATTTTTTAACATAGGTTGTCCGACTTTTTGGTATTTTGGTAATCGTAACTAAAATATATCAAGTCTTTTGCATCCATATGTGATGGTCTGGATATTTAAACATTGCGTGAATGACCCACAATTTACAGTGTAAATTTGAAGTATATTTTACACCTCTTTTTAATGCAATGTTTATCACTATAAATCCATTACTTTTTGACTTTCACAAAATATTTTTTATATTTAATTTTATTACAATATTTCTCCCAGTATTCTCTGAGCTACTTCATGTTCATGTAGTACATTAACAAAACAAGGTATGGCAAATTGACTACTCCACGTACCTACCATATCCAAAGATATCAACTTATATAAACCGATATTCGATAAGAAATTGGGCACAACTCGGTTGCCAGGTTATTTCTATTCCAACTTTCTTCATACATGGTACCAGCTATTCACAGAAATCACGACGAGTATTTCAACATGCCACCATTCTTAGCATAGCGTTTCCTCCAAGGTATTTGTCAAGAAATACATTTAAAACTCACATTACTATTAAAAGCGCTACCCGCGATGAGAAGTGTGAATGTGCTACTCCAAGATGTGCGACCAAGCGGGTTTCAGACTTCCCTCGCCTAATCTTCTTGTGTGTAGTCTCAAACACCTTCATGCATGAACTCATGGTGTAGATCTGTGATATCTATATGATGGGGGGGGGGGGGGGGGAGCTTTTTCATCTTCTCTCCGACGTCAGGCGACGCCGGGCGTCGGAGGTAAACTTAAAGCGCGGCGACGCCTCGGCACTCATGGCATTGAAGCCGATGAATAAACCAGAGAGAAAGAGGGGAGATTCTTACAAGACGTCAAGGATCTAAAATATAATGAATGAGAGGTAGAAGCTTGTTTGTTGACTTGTTGTTCCCGAGGTTTTGTTGTCTGCCACACGGATTATCATGGCTTCTTTTTCTTTAAATCATCTTCAAAGACGTGGTTAAGCTAAGTGCGTCCTCGTGTCAAGATTAGATACACTTATTCTACTTATTGTGTAACGTTGATAAGCGAGTGAAAGTTGTTGATCTATAATAGACCTTGGAAATATAGCTAAGAAGACAGTCTGCAAATGCATCATAGGAGCAATGATAGTTTTTTTTTAAATGTTTTAAAATGAATGTCAAAATTTTAATCTGAACAAGCCTCATAAAGTTTTAGTAAAATGTCAATAATTCTTCAAATTCCTGACCGACTTGTCTGAAAATGGTCAAAAACTACTAAAATGTTAGTTCCAATTATCACGAAAAATTTTAAGTTGATCGGGAAAACGTTTTTTTTTAATATTCCACCAAACAGAGGATCTGTTCAAATTTCGTTCAGCCTAGATATATATGAGTGCAAAATTTCAGTTCGATCGGAGAAACATTGCGACGGTTGCGACCTATATAATACCTAAGCAGGGACAGAAAAAGTAAAAGGGATATCGTCACAGAGTCGCTCGCTCGCTCAACTAAATAAAAAGGAATAACACATTGATTTTCTTCACAATATCTCAACAAATGCCAACAAAAACGTCAACGAATAATGTCAATCTAAAATACCTCGAGTTTCTTATTGAACTTCTCTGGCGCATTTATTTCTAAAGTCGAAGTCGCTTTTGTGTCATGAAGAGCGGGGATGTGATGAATTCCATGCATCGGACCGGAATGCGCCGCGACGTCGACCTGCACTACAAGGAGCGTCGGGACGCTATTGCAAGTTCGACGCGGCGATTGCACAATGAAAACTTCGGCGTCGTGAAGAGAGTTTACAACAATGCAGGTCGGCGATGGTTTCGAGAAGTTTGTCTGTGGTTTTCAGTGTGATGAGAGAACGGGACTTAAATTGCCTTCAAATTAATCCATAAGCTAATATCTGATCTTCGTAACTTCGATGGTAGTTTGGTGTGTCAAATTCAGTACCTATACTAGGCCCTTTGTAAGCGAGCCTTCGTATTGCATGCGTATGCCTTTGCAAGTTTCTGCTCTACAGACCTTGGGAAGAGATGAAACGAAATTCGTCAAAAAAGCAGTGATAAAAATGTATCTGCGATAGAAATTTCACAGATATTTCCAAACACGCAGCAATTCCAAACTGTAGTTCCAGTAATTACAGCATTCTAAGGTATATAGTTTTGGTCTACAGAACGATTTACCATTTTTAAACAGGAAAATGTGATGTAATATGATACTTTATTCACTACAAAGGCAAAGTGGCCTGAGGACGTTGGGAGTAAATAGGTTTATTAGTATAATTCAAATGTTTCAAGGATTGGAAAATCGAGCGCTTGGGTACAACTCAAACTCACAAATCTAAACAAAGCCGCAAACTGGAGAATTTGGCGCGGTCTGTATCGACCTCAGTACGTTCACAATTACATTCACGAGTGGGTTTATTTAGTTTAGTGACACTGAATTATCTGTGCGTAAGTGCTGGGGTTTATAAAATGTAATAATATGAGACAAAACTAAAAAAACATTGTGACCCCTAGTCCGCAGTTTTAGGGTATGGTTTCTTATGGATATATAACTCTGTAACTCAGAGGTAGAAGGACCGATGTCATTCAATGATTCTTTAGGTAAACTTAAAAAACAGTCATTTTGCCCTCATCCAATATCACGATGAGTTATTGTAGCTGAAGTTGTTGCGACTTCATTCAAATTGAAATTGATATCGCTTGATTACAATATTCCAAAAGCGTGCAACGCAGCGAAACAATACACATAGGTCCTTCTACCGCTGAAGTACAGAATTAATCTCCTTATATGTACAGGTGCAATCCTGCAGGAAGCGCTCAACACAACTCTCCCCTGACCGATCGAGAGAACTTCGGTTGCAACGATATTCAAATCCATGCGGCTGATTTGTTCACCTTCTCCTGGTTTCCAAGGAGGTGGAATTCTTTATGTTTCTCCCCGCCTTGCGTCTCCGACTGCAGTATGCTGTCGGTCCACGTAGTCGGCTCTGTCTCTGATGTAAATGTTTGAGATATTCACAAGGCTGTGAGCTCCCCGGCTCCCTCGGGACTAATGCCTACCTGCAGAGCCGCACCTGGAGCCACCTTCACACGTCATGTCACGTGACTGGGACACGGTCACGTGGCTGCTGATTCGCATTGACAATGACGTAGAGCGGCGACATGAAGAGAGCGAACACACGCGTCTTTTGACAATTTATTCAATTGATATTTTTGTGGTTTTATGTTTCCAACAGAGGAGAGAAGTCTCATTAATTTTTTGGTACAATTAAACTTTTTAAACTTTTTAATTAATGTAATTAAAATTAAAATTAAATTAATTTCAATTTTAACTTTTAATTTTAAATTTAAAAATTTTAATTAATTTATTAATTTAAAATTAATTTTTTTAACATTTGAAAAATTTTAATTTTTGGTCTTAAAATTTAATAATAAAAATATAATTAAATCTAATAATTTTATTATTTAATAAAAAGGACTGGTTGTGACACATTCAATAATAATGCATTGTCACTAATACCCTCGTGACAGTCGATCAAATTCGGAATTACTATAAAAGTATCTTGTATTTTGAGATACTTTGATCGAAAGTAATCTTGTATTTTGAATATTTAAGCTACTGTCTTAAAAGTATCTTGTATCTTTTCTTTTCAAAATACTTTCATACATGTGTATTGTATTTTGTGTTAAGATACTTTCAAGAAAGTATCTTGTATCTTTCTGTTTTCAAAATACTTTCATAAAAGTATCTTGTATTTTGTATCTCAGATACAAATTTTGAGTATTTCATATGTGTTTGAAAGTTTCTGCTCTAACTACCTTGGAACTACGAAGTGTCGAAGTTGCCTTGATCAAACTTTTTCGAGAATATTTGACAGTCAACAAAATGTCCGTAAAATGTCAATAACTTTTGGATTTAAACACAGATTAGTCTGAAAATTGTCAAAAATACCGATAATGTTGGTCCCAATGACCATGCAAAGTTTTAAGTTGATCGGTCAAACGGTTCTAGTTTAAATGTCAAAAAACACAGGAAATAAGTCGTGGCCGTTTTCGGAACCATCGTGTAATGAATAGGCAGTGGTGATGGTTTGTTCCGATGAATATTCATCGGAACAAACCGTCACCACTGCCTATTCACATGAAATAAGGTTTTAAATTTTAACCAATGGGAGGATTTGGCTGAAACTTTGTGAGATTGGGGACAATGTTGGTCGTAATGATTTTTCAAAATTTCAAATTGATTGGACCTACCAATCGAAAGATAATTGTTTAAAATTTGAACCAATCACAGGATCTCTATCAAAAACGATCCCATTGACCGCATAGATTATTTAGTATGTGTGCAAAATTTCAGATTGATTGGTTGTGCGGTTTGACCTGTTCAGTGCAGGCAACAAAGAAACAAACAAACAAACAGACAGACAGACAGACAGACAGACAGACAGACAGACAGACAAACAAACAAACACACAGAGAAAGTGCCATAAGAGTACCGTGGTGACGCTCGCTCAATTATTGAGCGAGCGTAGCGAGGGTCTCCATTCAGCACTTTTGGACAATTTCTCTGTTATTTGTGTGTGTGTGTTGTGTTTGTTTCCCGACGCCACAGGCCACATTGTTTTTCCGATCAAGCTGAAATTTTGTACACTTACTAAAATTCTAACTTAGGTCTGGGATTGCTTTTTAGCGCAGCCCTCTGATTGGTTATTTATAGAATTTAAAATTGTCACAACTGTAAATATTTATCTGTTATCATAGGAAATTATATTCCTTTATGTTTCCACTCAGGATTTGATTACAGGATTTGATCCTAAGTTACTACTATTATTGCCACTACTATTAGGATTATTTACTGAAATTATAATGTTAACGATAATGTTAATGTTAATTTATTTTATTTTATTTTACATCACTATATTATTATTAGGTACTTTCCTTATACCCTCAATACCGGAACCCTCCAGGAGGGTCAACTGTCATAACATGTAAATGTGTGATAAATGGAAATAAATAAATCAATCAATCACATAGATTTTAAGCATTTTGCATTTGTGTACGATCACATTGTTTGCTATCGTTCATTCAATTAAATTAAAGACGCGCATACATATCAACGAGTAGTGTAGTGGGTACATGCTCAATGCTAGATCTTCGCGGCCAGCTTGCCCTCCTGTGCCCCCTGAACATGTGACGGGGATCGGGTGTGGATGATGGACCGGAGCTAAAGCTGAGAGTAGTTGTAGCTTCACTAGCGCAGGTAGCGCCAAAAAATACGATTATGAATGTAAATAAAAGGCAATATCTTTAAAAATAATATAGAGTAGTTTAGAGTTTAGAATATAGTGTCGAGTATTCCCATCAAAATCAACCCATTCTTCATTTTCCTCTCCAAACTCATTCCAGTCTCGTACTCTTCATTTTCGAAAGAATCTTCCCCAGTCCTTCTCTAATTACGGTTCCAAGATTGAATTTTTGTCATGGTTCACCCCAATGATGTTACCGTCTTCGATTTCTTGCCGAACTTCTTCCAACATTGCTCATCTCTTTGAATTCTCCAAAATTGCGTAGACTTAAGAAAATAGACAGAAGTTCGGTACGAGGTGTTGCGCGTTTCGGTGCTCGCTGATCAATGCGTTACACCGGGCGTTTTCTTAGTTTAACTATTCGTTAACTTACAAATAATTCACAAGGTGCCTTTGAGGACATTACTCTTCATCTTGGTTTGACGTTGGTTGTTGGGAGATGCGAATTGCAAAATCTTAATCTTTTTAATTAAAATTAAACCTCTTTCATTGCCATTTTTTCTTGAAAGTATCAACCGACTTTTCTCTGAATGCGATTCCTCGAAAATCCAACTGCTCCATGAAAATGAGTTTTCCAGAGAAGACCATTACTGTGAAAAGTTGACTTCCGTGTAGTACACGAGCGAATGTAAACTTTTCTTAAAGCTCTGTATAAAGCTCTAAGGCGAGCTTTGCGGCGGCCTCTTTCCGCTTCTATTGCATCATAAACAGCGCTGTGTGACGTATAGCGCTCCTAGCGGCAGAGTCGCGAACTACATACAGCAGCTAACAACCTCCTCTTGTTTTACGTGTTATTTTACACACACACGCGTTCATCTGCTATTTCTGTGAAATAAATAATACATTTTTATTTTAAAACGTAAAGTAGTTGAATCGTGAATTTGATTCTTAATTACTAACACCGTGATATGATAATGACCATAACAACTAACAATAAGTAATTTTTTACAAATTTAATTATGGGCGGGATTTTACTTTTAAGCTCCTTATGTACACTCGGCACAACAAAAATTGATCGGTGAACAAATTTGAATGACTTCTGGTCATGTTCCACAATAATAAATGTGTGTTATTATCAATGAAATAAGAGTTCAGTTACTTGAAAGAGACAAGGAGATCGCTTGGACTGACTTCAGATAGTCCGATCTAACATTTTTCAGCCATACATTTTTATTGAACGATCAACTTTAGTTGTGCCAAGTGTACATATTGAATAAGAATATTTTAAAATATTCATGAAATTCAGAATAAAAATAGTTTTAATAGGGAAATCTCGTAAAAAATATGCTGTGAAATTAACAATACCTAACAGACACACTTATCACCAGCAAAATTTAAAATTTTCATTCATAAAAATGAAATTCTAATACAAATGTCATTGGATATTATGGCGGTAAAAACGGCAGGCAACGAGAATCAGGATTGTGATGTCATTTCCAAGTCTTCAACAATGCGTTACCATGGTAATTCCTTTGTTGCCATGGCAATATAGCAAATTGTGATGTCATTGTCAATTTTCCTGTTTTGAAATTGTAAGAAATTTGTCAATCTTTGTTAATTAATTTCTTTAAAACTATTCATCTCACAACAAAAATAATACAATATCTGTGTTCAGCAACATCTCAACATTCATAAAACAAATATTATTCTGAAATCTAATTTTAAGGGCGACTTCCCTATTTAAAAAAAAGTTATATTGATAATCTTTTACATCGAGAAGTTTAAGGATGATTATAAGGAGATTTTTGAAAGAATTAATACATTTTTGTCAGCTGGAAAAATTCATTTGAAATAGAAAAAGATATACAATTCCATCGTTATACCATTGTAAATGATTGTTATTTAATTTTAAAAAAGTGGAAGAAACCAGGCATTCAAAATGCCTTTCTACCTATTTCAAACGATTTTGAACAGTCCGTCCAGAATGAGATTGTTTTACTTCGATAACATTTAAAATTACTTTTGTATAAATCTGCTGTTTGACTTGGATAAGGACACGTTAGGGTAGGACAGATTATACCTACAATTATTTTTCAACAAAATGTGCTAACCGAAAAAAGTACAAAAATAAAAATAAATGATTCAATAAGTGCAACTATGACCATCGCCAGCAACTTGAATAAAAATGTGGTTCTGAGACAAATGATTTCAAGACCCATCTCGTTGTTAAAATGCATGATTCAGTCGTGAATCTCATCATTTGATTATGAATGACTTCGTTTACACGCAGGCAGAAGCGGATGAATGTGCAATCACAAAGCTTTTGACTTAGAGTTAAAGAACATCTTCTAATTCGCAGAAGACAATGGGAGCTGTGGGAACGGAGAGAGAGGAAATCTTGTACGTAATATCAAGGTGGAAGCTCGAGTTGTCGGCTTATTTCCGAGCGTAGGACGCAATATTCTTCCGAGAAACACACATCTTCAAGATTTTTATTATTTTCTCATCTTTGAAGTTATATAAATGAGAGCTTAACTAGAGTTGAGTACGAGAGGAACGATTCGCTTGTCAGAGTCTAGATTTTCTTGAGAGAGGAACAACCGTATTTTCTCTGCATCACATCCATATCTGGCATTTTATATTACACGGCTTTCTTCGTATTAGTATACGATTTCGAAGTTATATTGGAGTATTGACCTGGTGACATTGACAACAAAACGCAATTGAACAATCGGTATATCGATTCAGATTACTTAGTAATGCCCGTTGTGCAGTTGTGAACAAAAACACTTGTAAACCTGTTGCTTGTGCTTCAAGAAGGATGCGATGAAGGATGCATCCTTCACTGCAGCAAAAACTCTGCATGATGCAGTTTATAGTCATGTTACGCCAGCAAGTCACTTCGCACTTAAACTATACCGCAAACTATGATTCTATTATGTAGCGTGTAAAAGTGACGCAGAGAATATCATATTTCGCGGTTACTCTATGATTAAAGTTTATGAGTGGGTTTGCTATAACTTTTTACCTCGGTAGTTCATAAAACTTTGTATATTCCAGAACTTATACGATTCAGAGTATGCGAATTACGTACTTCAATAAGTTTTATTTTTTAGTGTGACGTTTTCATACAATATGGAATTATTTATTTTCATGCGGCATCCCACAAAGAGCTTCCTGCAACTATTAATTTCAATGTTCAAAAGCTTGGCTATGTAAAAAATTAACACCCGCCTGGGAAATTAATCATCGCTGAGCGCAATCGATTTAGTGGAAAATATCACGTTTTCTTTCAGATTCGTCAGTTTGAAATACATACTGTTAGTTTACATTCATTGAAATGAAATCACGAAGCAAGTTGGTTCAGGCGGTAACGCTCTGGACTGTACTCCACAGATCCAGGGTTCGATTCTCTCTGCCGTCCTTCCTGGCTCAGATTGCTTGAGGTACCACTCAGTCGAGAGGCACATTCTGGACAGGTTTCCAACTGATGGGCCTACCCTTCCCACCATACATATTCATCATCGTCATTATCATGTATAATCATTAATGACCTAATCGTTCATCGTCATTAGCCCAGTAGCAGAATAGTCAGTCGTCAAACATAAATTATAGATAGATAGATTTGTTTTATTATTTCCAAAGCAATACAAATTACATGAAATGTATACAGTCTCCCAAAGATTACTTTAAATTGAAGTAAGTATATGGAATACTCAAAACAAAAATTATAAAAGCTATAATCTAGATTTTATAATTTAAAATCTAAAACGAAGACAATTGAAATGACAACTATACTCCAACTGGTCCATCGCAAATTCTTCTAAGAAAAATAAGATTCTTCACTTCGATTTGTCAGATACCTAAATATGAAATTTCCTCCAATGGGTATGTAAAATAATGTCTGCACGAGATTTGATAACAGAATCCAAGGCAACGAAACGAATGCGTGGCGCTCTCTGAGTGAGTTGTCGTGAACGAAGAAGTGACCTCAGCGCGCTCTAGGTTCACGTTGGATCACTTGCCCTGCGTGGTGCCACCTGTGGCGCTGCCGGGAACTAGCGGCATTGACGTCACGACGCCGTCCAGCGCAATGCGACACATAGCGTCGCGACGCCCGCTCCAGACACGTCTGCCGTCTGGCGGCGACGCGGGGAAACTCCAGCTGTTAAAGCAACACTTTAAAAGTCGCCGGCACTCGCAGGTGACTCCGAACTCATAATTTCAAATTTCGTCACAACTTCGAACCATCGCAGATATTTGCAATTCGGAAAGAAGTTATGTAACTCTACCTTTATTAGAATCATGCACTAGGTTATAATGTAGGTATATAATAATTTTTGTGTTCAAACAAACACACTTTTGCTATTGGAAACAATTATTTGTCCCCATTTTATAGAATCGAGATTTCCTATACACAACTTATATATTGTAATTTTAAATACCTACTTAGTGAACATTTCAGAAAAAATATTCCTTTTTTGAGATTAGTATACCCGCTTCAATGTTTCAATTTATGATTTTTTTAACATTATTGAACTATAGTTCAATAAATTAGAAATGCGTTTTATAATAATTCTGCACAAATAATTATATTATATTGAAACACTACACTGCGATTAAAGTTATATTTGTACAACCTCCGTGGCCTCTGATGAAGTATATTATATTTCATTAATTTACCAATAATTTGAGGCACCAATCTTAGGGTATATTTTATAATCTCCGATAAAGTCACCAACATCCTATCGGCAAGATGCCGAACCATTAATTTTCTTTCCTTTCTTGGTGAAATGGAAACAACCAATTTATCTCGCAAATATAAATAGGCAAACATATTCAGGGTAGAGCTTAAAAACCAATTTGAATATTTTATTCAAGTCAATCCGTGCAAGGTAAAAGCAGAGTATAACCTGATCACCCTGACATGTATTGTGTTGACCTGTTTTACCGGCTCATCGTACGAATCAATACTAACGTCCGGTTGCGCCATTTTCCCGCCAGAATGCGTCACTGGAGAGCCACGTGGGAACATTCCATCATCAGAAGCGTTTCTGATTGGTCAATTCAGAATTTAAATTCCAGTACATTGTTCGAGTTGTATTCTAGTATGGAAATATCATTTTGGAGAAAATATTAACCACCTAGGTTGTTCTAAAACTTATGTTTACGAAGTTATTGCATTGATATGATGCCCTTTTATTTATACCAGATTTTCACCTAATTCCAACAAGGATGCTTTCAGCAAGGCGGACAAAAACGTAATTCGTCAAATAATAACCGAAAACGACGAATTCAACCAATGAATTATCTGGAAGTTGGAATCGAACATTTTAAAAATCTCGTCAGAAACATAATACTTCATTCCGTATAATTTCCTTGAACTTCTTCAGATAAACAATTGTCTTTGAAAAATAGAATCTGTACCGCGGAAGAAAGTGTCAAAATCCACTTTAAAATCAAGTAACCGTTTGTTGAACCTTTTTCTAGGTTTGAAGCTCGATTTAAGCCTATTTCATGTCAAGTCAAGATGTTCGTATCGATTGAAGAATTGATGAGCTTTTAGAAACAAAAAGCAACTATTGCACTTGGAAATATTTCGATATAATAGCGAAGCGCGGTTCTGTTTATTAGCAGTCTCTATGCAAATTTTACATTATTCCAATTTTACAAAATTTACATTATTGTTCCAATTATTATTGTTTTCCAATGCCAAAGTTTTTAACGACATGTAAAGGGCCTGTATTAATGGGCCAAACTTTTAACAATTTATCTAATTTTTTTTTTTATTACTTTGCGTTTTGTTCCTAAGCTCCTTCATATTATATTGATCACTTGAATGTGAACCAATCCTTTTCAAATATTTAAATAATGTATTAGGAGATGTACCCAACACATTAAACATAGGCCCTTCTTCTCCGCAACCCACTGGCCAATCAATCTCGTCCATTTCTTCCTCTTCTTCCACCTCCCGTCTTCCCGCAAACTCTCTCCCAATTCCCTCCTCTTTGAAGTACATTTGCTTGTGTTCAGATCCACGTTGTTTTGGTCTTCCCGGCTTCCTTCCTTCCTCTGTGCTATTCTCTGTTGGATGTAAGCCTCACTTGCGTGTGAGCACATGCAATGAGTCATGACTTGAGGAGAACGTGAATAATGATTGATAAGATTGAGGTAAACAATAATACTACTCGAGACTGATATCTTGGCTCTTATCAGCCACGCTTCTGTCATTATCTCGAGCACCGGCGATTTGATAAGCGAAGACATTGGTTATTGAGAGAGTTACAAGATATCTGATGCAATATGGAATATGACGTTACGCCTTGAGCAGGACAGAGAAATAAAATACTTTTCTATATTAAAATTATAAAATTTAGGGTCGGCCTTTCAATAGTCTGCTAGCCAGTAGTTAAGTGTTCATCAGTCATTCGAGGATTGTCATTGATGATTGTTGCCATGGCAAAGTCCTAGTTGACTGTTTAAAAGTTAGCATGAAAGACCGACCCTTAGTGTGTTAAAAATGAATCCATTCTCTCTAAGCGTGCTAGGCGCTTTCAACAATTTGTAAAGCTTAAACAAAGCTTACAATTTAGCGCACTTGAATATGAATTTGAATTTATGAACTAATATCTGTATAATATGATTTAAAATATAAACAATTTCAATTTTTGTTCCTATTCCATTTGATAAGTGCTTATAAGTAGGTAAAATGGAAATAAGCGCCCAACAAACAAGAGTGCATGAATTTTATTGAATGATAAGTAGGCATTTCATTAGTCGATCTTATTGATTATCTAGAATTATTAAGATTGTATACGAGATAATAAGCCCGGGAAGCCTGAATGGATGATAATGCTTATTATTTTCCTTCAAAGTGGACTTTGGCCGATAAATAGGGCCCATCTCTGTAGATCGTTGCATACACTAGTATTTATAACAGATCGTATATTTGTAGAGTGTCAATGTTTTCCACGGCCACGGGAACTGGTCATCGGGTAACCGCCAGCGAGAGCGACAGCACAGCCGCTGCGTCTGCAATACGGCTTGCGCTGCATGCGGCATCTGCTGGCAGGTCGATGGAACTACGTGCGGTGACGTCAGAGCATCAGCTGTTTGAGCGACGGCATTGCAGGCAGCGCTGCCGTAGCTTGGGCGTCACGTGACAGGGCCCCTCGTCACGTGGCCGGCGTCGGTGCTGCCGCAGACAACAGGACTGAACATGTTTGTCGTGCTCGATACAATTAACATGTTTGAAACTTCGCCGGTCTCCACTTTTCACCACTGCACTGGGATCGTATAACTTTTGTCAACAGCCGATCGACATCTCTTATGGGAGAATAACATTGACACGTCAAAGTCCATCGACAACAAAGTCGAATCAATGCTAATCTCTCATAAGAGTTGTCGATCGTTTGTCAGGCAAAGTTATACGATCGCAGTGCTGATCGCCACTCAAGTCAGACTTTTGAGCTACTTTGCCATTTTGATGGTAAATGAGCTGAAAAGTGGAGACAAGCGTGTGTGTGGATTGGCGTCCACACATACCCAATATGAGTTACTCTCCAACGAAAGTGAGATATTTCAATATTTCAATGTAGGTATCAAAATAATACCACAATAAGTATTTTGGGGTTCCCATTGCATTTCTACAAGTTACAATTCCTATACTGACAATTGGCGCGAATAAATTTTTAACCCACATTTTGAGAGGAAGCGTCTTTACAAGATAGAGAAATAAAACATGTACATGTCTAATTCGAAAATGATTTATTTGTGGAAATAGACGGTATCAATTATTTCAAATTTCTTTATAATGCTTGGTTTACTATTATGTCGCCATCCCAGATTATCGACAGCTCAACTATAACGAGTTTCAATGACGTGATATGACATGTACAGATAAGTTCTCTAATCTATAATTACAATAGATTGTGTAAAGTACGCCCTATTTCTTTTTGTCTCCATGTTATTTCCCATGTTAACATAACAATGAATTGAGTCACTAGTCAGGGTCATCCACCTTGTTAATGTGCATGTAACCTTTAAAATACATGACACACAAATTTGGAACCGAAGTCTTGTTCATGTTTTGTTGTGGACAGAGAGTGATGAACAACGAAATATTGTATATAATAAATTCATGCGAATCGTTATAAATTAATTATGTATTCAGATACAAATTGAAAAATTAAAATGTAAAATGTTACATTTTGAATTGTAGATTGTAAATTTGTTCGCTCAAAGTGTCTAGTCACACGAACAATATCGTGCAAATAGTAGTTTTATGGCAATACTTTTTGTGGGATTACCTACTTTCTACTCTTCTATTCACTCTTTTATCTTTCATCTGAAACGTAGCAACCTTTGTTATGGAAGTGAAAACATACATAGGATAAAATGTAAAATATGCCCCAAAATTAATTTTTTTGAGAAGTGTTAATGGAGTGACAGGAACTGGAATTACCCGTCTTGTCGCATTGAATATTTAAATGCAAGATTAATCCTTGCCACTGTCGTAACACATGCATGTGACGTGACACCCTGTGTTTTTAGATCCGACAGAATTGTTATTATCATTCGCGTTTCCTACTTGATCCTCGGTTCGCTAAGGAGGAAGCAGAATGATGAGCAGAAACGCGATCTGCTGGGAACTGACGGAGGTGTCAGCGAGCACCGAGGAGATTAGCTTCAGTCACAATTACGCGATTACGCGAGAACATGTCAGGCGGCACTTGAGAGTTTTCATGTGATAAGTGATGTGATTATACGACGCCGCGTCTGACGAGATGTACGAGTTGGTGGCGACGAAACCGTGAGTAACGCTTAGGAAAATAACAGCTTTCAAATACCGGGACCTACGACAATGCTTTCTTGACCATGCGTAACATAACCTATAAATGCATCGCCTCCTACCATGCCTGACCTAACCTAACCTAACCTATAACATATCCAAACAAAGCAGTATACTTGACATAACCTAACATAACCTATAGCATATCGAAACATAGCCGTATACCTGACCTAACCCAACCTATAATCGTTTGTAACCTTTTTGTAACTGATTTTCCGAACTTTATACTAAACATTAAAATGTAAATATTATTAGAAATACGTAATTTCTATAACATGGTTAAACTATGAAGAGATGAATTTAATGTTAAAGGTCGCATCAGCGTTTCTTAGTTTGTTTTTGAGATAATAGAAACACATGTAACTGTATTTCTTTAAGACAACCATCGATTAATTGCTTGCTAAATAAAACCCTGCATAGCTATGAATCTCATCTACAATAAATACTATGTAACCATTCCATTACGTAAAACAAACTGCGGAAGGCTTTGACTTAATTGAATTTGAATTTTGCCTCGACTCGCATGATAAAAAGCTGTTTACAAGTAAGTGGACGGATTTGTCAACTGTGTAAATAAAGCTTGAGTCTGAAGTTGGCAATAAGGAGAGAAATTACTCGATGCTTGTTGCCAAAATGTAAGAATTGTTGTCGGGAGAAATCATTGGGATTTGCGACCACCAAGTTCTCGACGTTAATCTGATTCCATTTGGCTCCGGCTACACTTCTGTCACAATGCCCTGCTCGAGGACTATTTGATACGTTGATCTTTACAAATACATTCGATTAGACAAAGAAAAGTCTGAAGCCAAGAAATGTTTTTTTACATTATTAAACATAAAATACATATTAAATAGGAAATAAAAAAAATCGGCTGTAATAAAGTACCCGGATAAAAGTACTGAAAACAACTTGGTTTTTGGGTGAAATGGCGGGCTTTTTACGTTCAATCAATGGGATGTGATGACATGAGGCCTAAATGCAGTCGTACAGATGCAAGCTGATTGCGCAGTGAGATTGCGCAGTGAGAACTAATCTGAACTTCCTCACATTGATAAGATAACAACTATATATACTTGAACCTATCGGAGTTCATTGACAAATTATTGCGTCATTTTGCAGGAGAATACAATGTTATCTTACACATTACATTACAGCAATTCACACGTACAAATACTTTGAATTTTTTTTTGTCAAAGTGATATTTATTTTAAACATGTCAAAATTGATCATGAAAATAAAAAATATAAAAATTCATACAATTACACATTTAAAAATATTTATAACAGCATTACAAAAATTTATTCGCAAAATAATCATCATTGTCATACATATTTTTCCGAATGTTCATAATTTTAGAATATTTTAATAATTGTGGAAAATGATTAACATCATTATAAACAAGATATTTATTTATTTAAAACAAAACATAACACAATCAGCAAAGATCATAAAAACACTAATTTTACATTACCGCCTAACATACTACTTTGTTATTGCACTTTCAACGCGACAATTTAAGTGATACGAGTTATTTTTAAGCCTCACTTGATCGAGCATTATCACTGTAGAGTGAGATGTGATCTCAATGCCAGGACGTACTTGAGTACCCATGTGCCGGAGGAGCGAGGGAGAGGGAGGACGAGCGTCGGGACGCTAGGCGTCGGTCCACGCTGCGGCACGGCAGTAACAACCCAACTCTCTCAGAGTCACGTGGCTACTCCAGTGCGTTTCTGTCAAACCAGCTCTCAGTGTTTTACAAATACAACCGGGAGTGTGTCGAATGGACTAGAAATGCGAACACGTTTTTGTAATTCTATTATTAATGTGTGTATCATTCAGAAATGTGGATTTTAAAAATCACTCGGCTCACAATATTTTTTCTAGACTTTGCACTTTACATGACAAAATAATTTAAAAAATGATATCAATGAATTGAAGAAGACTGGTGATTTTAATAAAATTTTGGCCAAGTAGATTATAGTACATCTGCAACTTAGCTTATATTAAAAAAACAAAATTAGTCCATAAGCTTTCATCTATGCGTACGCCTTAAAAATTTAACAAATTTATAGTAACAATATCATTTAGTTATTTTCATCTTGCAGCAATTAATTTCATCAAAATGAAATCGAGAAATCGAGGTGTTCGCTTCAATTATCAAGTGATTGATTTTCATGGAACCACACTTCCGCATTGAGGGTGGATATTTCGTGATATTTCATACCGTGTTTCTGACAATAATACTTGAGAATGTGCGGGCGTGATAATACAGTGCAGTGCGAATGCGCTAGTGTTGGAATTGACAGTGGGCGGAGGCCCTCGGGCCCCTGACATGGGACCGGCGTGGTGGGACCACACGGTGGGCCTGGTTCAGGCCCTCTGCTTGAAGCAAGAGATCATCACGTAACTAGTATTTACTTTATTTCCTTATAGATGATAATATAATATGAATAATAAAGATATGTACTGTTATTTATGTAAAAAATTAAAATGTAGGATTAACCATTCATAGGGCCGCACTGGCTCAAACCTGTCTGGAATAAGACCTCCTATCAACAAATACCTGACAGCTTTAGGATATATTTTCTATCATATTTTAATTGGCATATTTTTATGAAGAGTAATTACAATTTGTATTTTTTTTTAACATCGCGCTGTGTTGTCTAATGGCGAGGAATACATTTTTATGAGACCCGAAATTTGATAATTGGGAAATAATGATGAAGAATATTTAAAGTTAGACGGCGGGAAAGAGATGGTCGTTGCATAGACAGGAAGGACGGCCGCGGGAATCGAGCCCAGGATCTCCCGAGTGCAATTAAGTCAACAGTGTTACTGCCTGGGTCAATTTGCTCCGTTATTAATAACTCAAATAAGTGATCTAAAACACGAGACCATCGAAGATAGATACGTAAAGAGTTGTTTTATGAATTCTCTGTGGCAATGGCAAACTTTAGTCTACTCAAACATTTCTATTTAAGGATTGCTTTCTTACAGGATGTGGTTTCAATTCCTGTTTATTAAAAAGCAAGTAATGTAATGCCAATGTCAAACATTTTCCTATTACAAAATTAGTATCCGAGATAAGCTTATTATAAGCATACATGATAAAAATTACAAAATTTATGCTATTTCTGAACTTTTGAAAAACAACGAGACAAGGTTTGGGTTCATTCCTGTATATAAAAAAGTATTTTTATAATAGTGACTGACATGACACAATTCATTTGTTATATTTAAAACTTCGTGAGTCACAGTGTTTGGAGTGTTTGGAAAGGCGATTCGGAACTTTGGCAAATTGGGAAATTTGAACGACTGTGTAAATCGACCTTTATACTTTCCGAAAAAGCACAGAACGTGTGAATGGAATTATAGAGAAATTGTAAAAATTAATATTCAATAACAATGTCGAGTTCAGCTGTTCAGTTCAGCTTACTTCGAGTGGTCAGTTCGACCACTACGCGACCACCACGACCACTTCTGACGTCACAAGTGGAGTGTCACTTCCACGCCACACGTCTGACGTCACAAGTGGAGTGGTCACTTCCACGCCACCACTTCATATGCAGTATGCAGTATGCGACCACTACTGACGTCACAAGTGGAATAGTCACTTCCACGCGACCACTTCTGACGTCACAAATGGAAGTGGTCACTTTCACGCGACCACTACTGACGTCACAAGTGGAGGGGTCACTTCCACGTCACTTTCACAAGTGGAATGGTCACTTCCACGCGACCACTTCTGACGTCACAAGTGAAGTGGTCACTTTACTCCACCAATTCTGACGTCACAAGTGGAGCGGTCACTTCCACGCCACCACTTCTGACGTCACAAATGGAATGGTCACTTCCACGCTACCACTTCATATGCAGTATGCAGTATGCGACCACTACTGACGTCACAAGTGGAATAGTCACTTCCACGCGACCACTTCTGACGTCACAAGTGGAATGGTCACTTCCACGCCACCACTTCTGACGTCACAAGTGGAATAGTCACTTCCACGCGACCACTTCTGACGTCACAAATGGAAGTGGTCACTTCCACGCGACCACTTCTGACGTCACAAGTGAAGTGGTCACTTCACTCCACCAATTCTGACGTCACAAGTGGAGCGGTCACTTCCACGCGACTTCTCTCGCCGACACACAGTTATTCGCGGCCGAAACGCCTTGGGATAAATATAGGCCGGGTGCCAGAGTAAAGCAGTTCTTTAGTTGACAATGCTAAATACAGAGTGACTAGAAGTATAGCTGCTAGGAAGTCAATGAGTAGTTATTCTCCCGCGCTATCGAAACGCAGATCGCGATATCGTTTTCATACTAGAAAAATAGAGTTAAATTCCCTTCGAATTTTTTCAAAAATTATTAAACCTTGATTTGAGCATCGTTATTATATAATAATATTAGTATGATAACATATTATGTATGTTTTTGTCAAGTTATAGTGCAGGTTAATAGATTTATTCGAGATTAAATAGAATTAATGTTTTTTGATAACCACTACATACCTACCCTTATCATCAAAAACCGCTTCTTCCGCCCTATTTCAACGTTTTCCGTGCCAGTCGTCAACTATTTATATTAAAATGATAATTTAGTAATTATGAAACAATTCTGAATCTTGTCGCACGAACGCGGCTGACTGTCAACTACCTCTTGCTCGTCTAGTGGCTGTCTCTCTGTGTCGAGTGGGAAATGTTCCCAGCCTCTATTTCAGTCCAGTGCTAGACTTCATCCCGATCAGTGCATTTCTATACAAGACAATGTGATGTGCGAACAACTCGATGTGTTGTAACAAGTGTTTTGTTGCGCACAGTTTACCTGTTGCAATCCAGCGGGTTGAGATTTAGTTGAGCTAGTCAAGGTTGGTATTTATTTCTTCCTGATAGTTTTTGTTTCTTCATCGACAAACCGTTTAAATTTTTTAAAATAAAACATTAATATATTTGGAATTAATAAATCCAGCCCAAATTCATTCTCTTCAACCAAATATTATGTTATTCCACCATATTAATCGGGGAAACATTTTATCACAAAATATAGTAGAAAGAATTGAAATCGAAAATTAAAAATATAAGAACTAATCGGAATTCAGCATCATGGATTACTTAACATTATTATGTTAATATTATGTTATATACTTGCAATTACTTACATTACAAGTAAAATTGAAATGAGAATATTTTTAATAAGTATAGGAAATTAAGTTCAGTCATCACAAAAAATCTATAATAATTCTACTAACTTTTCTAAGGGTTGTTAAATCATAAATAGTATTGGGACTAAATTTGATCCCTTAGGTACGCCATGTTTTCCTGATAGTTGGAATAATGTTGTATTTGTCGAAGTGAATGAGGATGACGCATGAAGAGTCGTGATCCCGATGTTGTGGCCACCCAGGATTAGGCCTCGAGTGTTTGTCATGAAGATGCAATGTCATATCTCACTGGCACGAGCACCACCAGCGCCACAAGAAGGTAGGAGACAAGGTATCGCCTCTTTAGTCACGGCTTCACCTCCTCCTTTAGGGTTGTAGGGGGCAGATAGGGAATATCGGCTCGTGATGGGAGAACGCCACTTGCCAATACGTCAATGCGGTAAACTAAAGGAAGCATCTCTCATTAATTGCCTTTCCTTAAGAGATGGTGAACTGTTTCAATTTTCACAAAGTTTGCGGCAGAGTAAATTAAAGAAATGACGATCTTCACTTTTTATGAGTTTTATAAATACGATGAGCTGAACAACAGGAAATCAAAAAATCCAAATTCGGATGTAATTCGATTCCATGCAATGTTAATTACATAAAATTGAATTTCATCAGAATTGGGAGTTTAACAGTTCTAGAATAGGGTAGTGATGTTGTGTTGTTTTGTATGTTTGTTAATGTTGTTTTGTATCCCTAAAATGGTTGTTGTTAGTTTTTACGATTTTTCACAATTTTGACAAAATTTGCGGCAGAGTAAATTAAAGAAATAACGAGCATCACTTTTCATGAATTTTATAAATACGATGAGCTAAACAACAGAAAATCCAAAAATCCAAATTCGGATGGAATTCGATTCCATGCAATGTTAATTGCATTAAATTGAATTCATCAGAATTGGGAATCTAAAAGTTCTGTTGTCATCCAGAATCAGGAATAATCTAACTGTCTGTGGGTGGACTACATTCAGTTGTTACACCTTCATACTTGCAAATAAGGTGGTTGAAACTGTAATCATAGTTTTAAAATCAATGACATTATTTTACCGAATGAACGCTCATTACGAATTATTGAATCAATGTTGACAGATAAATGAAACGCCACTAAATGATAGATGGTTAAATAACTGGCTGGACCAAAGCCGATTTCTATTGATTGTAACTTGAATTGTTAATTTCAATTGACAAACAAGTAACAAGGAGTTGACATTAGCTCATGACGTATTTTCACGAAGTAGGGAAGCAAGGAAGACTATATCTATATTAAATGGCCACATTACAAACACATCACAAATAATTTTGGTATTTTACAAAATTCCAATTCGCATCCAAGAGATAGGCATTAAGTAAATATTATATCAATTTCTCATCCGAAAACCAAAAATTACTATATTATTCAGTTTCTGGGGTCAATGAAAAAATTGTTAAATTTATAAAAAAAAAAAAAAAAATAGTAAGAAACATCAAATACTATTTTTTGAATTAAGAACGTGACTTATCCACCCTGCGACATAATTACAACGATAATTACTAAAATACATTCAATGTAAGATTACTTTCAGCCTATTTCCATTGTTCCAACTTCTGAATAGTAAAATCAGCTAACATTAACCATGAACTAATACGGCTATACAGGGATAGATAACTTCGCGTTTCATTTGAATTATCCGGTTCACCTTAGCCTTCTAAACATTTCTATTTTCGTTTTCATGCAGTTTTCATGCATGCAGTAAAAGTAATACAAACCACAGCCTTCTGAAAGTCACTTCATTGAAACAGCTGATACAAAAATGTTTTGACATATTTTACGTGCTTTTGTCGTATATATTGTGATTTTCTTTAATTGCTTCTTCATCCGTAAAATAACTGACAATACTGTGAATACTCCCACGCCAAAGAAGAAGAATCAGTGTTTATTTAATTGCCCATGAAGCAGAGAGTAAATATGTAAATTAGCAAGACATCAGAATGAAACTATTCAATTTTTCCGTTCATATTTAAGAATCTGAAAACCCGCCTTCGTGTTGACATGTCCTGCTCTGTACATAAGCTGTTTATTAAGGTTTGTCTGGTTTAATTAAGTCGATATTGTATTGGCGCTCCTATATACATCATGTTTTGGTAATATATTGTTGTAGGCATTGTGTCAGCTTGACAAGAAACCTCAGAATATTGGGCTTTTAGTGGTCGGCCATGTTTTATTTCTGTGAATTTTATTTGAAAACAGGACACGGATAGGGACTGTGGTTTAGCATGTAATTGATACGGCGTTATCTATCCCTGTATAGCCGTATTAGTTCATGCATTAACCAACCCCCATAAGTTAAGGTGGTAATGTATAAAGTGAAGTAAGCAACATGATATCAACAGAAAAACTATCTTTTTATTGTCATTTAATAATTATCAATTATCATCTATATAAAGCAAGTTTTATAAAATTATAAACAGTTATGAAATGCAATTACACTAAATTATTTAAACTTTACACCATTACGGACTTTTTAGATCATTATAAATTCATATTGTATTTGTTTATTTATTTATTTATTTATTTATTTATTTATTTATTTATTTATTTATTTATTAATACATTTTACAAAATGATAATAAAAATTATAATAGTGCGGCAAGGAATTACTAATAACTAATTAAATAACAATAATATTGTTCGCTTCACTGATCTTTTGGAGGTCAAAATACTCTTACATGGAACGGATTTTAGCAACTGCAAAATAATTCTTACATGTTTACTTTCTCAATAGTCCCGAAACGTTGTTGCTTGTTTCTTCCAAAGGGGCCTCCAAATAGTTCGTACATTCTTCAGCTATAAAAACCATATGAGATATTTCGCGTTGGTCTAATATTAACACGACAAGTGGACATCTATTGTAACTGCTGTCTGTTTGGGCCGAGCAGTGGCAAGAGAAAGCCCATCTCGTGTAGTTCTGTTGCTGATGCTTCAAGTCTGCGCCAATCATCTGAATCATAGCGAATTCTACTGATGTCCGAGAACGACTCGAGCCCGGGCACTATTCTAGGACAGCTTCTCGCACATTATTTCCGTTCTCTTCGACTTGCTTTCTTTCTATCTGCTGACTTGTTCTCAACTCTTCTATCAAGAATCAATTGGCAGAAACTCTGCTATGAAAACTGAAATTCTATTCTTGAAGACATGGTTTGGACGCCGCCGCTAAAATGTCGAGACAATGTTTTCTACACAAAAAACATCATAACCTGACTTGAACAAATCGTTATGAGCGAATTCCTTTTATTTATACCCAATGTTCAAATACCAATTACTACATTCTATATTATCTTGGTATTATGATTGATTGGTTTTAAAATATATTTAAATGTATAATTCATTATACAAATTATTTATAACTATTTTAGAATAAATCGCCAAAAAGTATTTTTTATCAAAATTATTTGCCCAGTATTTTCATAAAAAAACAGTGTATGCTACGAATCACTCAATAAAACTAGGAAAACGCTCAGTGCAACGCGTTGATGAGCGAGCACAGAACATGCAACATCCCCTGTCACGATACACGACACGGCACAAGACGATTTTCTTAGCATCTTTCCAGTCTCCATATAAATACTCTGGATGAATAACAGATCCATTGTGTCGTGACTTGCCTATACATACTTTTTCCAGAAATCTCTTGTGACATCCCATACTAAACTCTTAAAATTACTATAAATACTTAAACTGATTGGGCTTAAAATGTGTAAAATTTAAGATAATGTTGGTCTTGATCGCCATGCAAAATTTGAACTTAATCGGAACAAACTTAGACCAATTGAAGGATTTGGCCTTCGTACTGCATCCGATTTACTATGCGCTAGCTCAAAAATGCGTTTCTTTTACTGTAAATTGTGGACTGCTTGGCTGCTATCTACAGGCCTTGAGCAGAAGCTTAAAGAAAGCAGGGATGAGAATTATTTAGTATACATTTTTCAAACATTTCAAGATTATGTGATACAATTGCCTTAAAATGACAAAACCTTTTGAAAATAACGACAGATTTGACTGAAATTGGCAAAAATACCTAAAATGTTGGTCCCGACCAACATGCAAGGTTTCAAGTTGATCGGTAAATCGGTTCTTGTTAAAATTTAAAAAATCACAGGAAAGATGGGTTTAAATTTTAACCAATGGGAGGATTTGGCTGAAACTTTGTTTGATTGGGGAAAATGTTGGTCGTAATGACGTGTCAAATTTTCAAAATGATCGCACCAACGAATCAAAAGTTTTTTTTTTTTAATTTGAACCAATCAGTGGATTTCAAAAAAAATTATGGTCAGCAACGCCCAGAAACGGTCCGTACATGTGTGCAAAATTTCAGCTCGATCGAAGAAAAACTGTGACTTGTATAGCCTCAGTAACAGAAAAACACACAAAAAAAAAACAGAGGTCCGTGCCAAAAGAGCCAAAAGGAGACGCTCGCTTCGCTCGCTCAATAATGTTGTATGTTGAAACTTTCCATAAAAAAATAAATTATTAATTGTACCTGAATACTTGTATGTTTTAATACTTGTTGAGATTACTGAGTTTATTTTGGTTCTTATTCAAAAAGCTTTGGTGAACCTAGCGATATTTTTTGACTGTGACTTAAAAAATATACCTATAACTAGAAAAGGCGTAAATTTTTTATGATAAAAAATAAATATTCTTAAAAATATAAGATATTATTATAGGAGTACTACATTTTATACTAAAATATAATTTTTAGCGTTAGTGTAATCTTCGTACATGTATTATTTGTCAAAGCAGACACATACGCCCGTCCAGTATTAACATTCATTTACCCTTGTTAATCAACAAAATAATGTCAGGATAAAAATGATACACAAGCATATTTGCATAACTTCTCTCCAAAACATCGATAAAGCACATTTAATTGTATGCCTCACATTCTGATTGACATGATAGTTTTCTGGGAGCCTTGGTCTGATGATTGCGCTCCATGTCGATCTATCGCTCACTGAATGTGATACAAACGAGGAATAAGTCGCCAAATCCTTCAGCAAGCTTCCAACGTCACACTTTCCATAATCTAAGTTTTAACCAATCTTCAGCCGGGATTTAATCACATTACATTGATGAAATAATTCAATTAAATCAAGACTTAACTGAGTTATGAATTCTGCGCCTAATTGGCTTAAGTAGATCGGACGTCGCGGCGCCTTGCTTTAGACGCCGACGTCGGGCGTCGGTTATGTAGAAGCGTCATCAGTGTTTAGACGCTCATGTTGAACGAGGCGTTGACAAGCGAGCACGGGGGACTTTACAGAGCACAGTGACGTTGTGTGAACTTAGTCATGTGTAAAGCACTTTGAACTTCGTAATTTATTAACCTATGCTGTAATTAAATGTAATGAACCGATTAATAAACGTAGTCGCTAACTTTGACAAATTTCATTAATAATGCATTGCTCATTAAATCAATTTTACTTTGAATAGGTACAGTCATCGCCGTATTCCCCATAGTTAGCCCTTAAAATCATGGTTGATGAAGGTAACTGAATTTGATCAGATGAAATTTTAGTAAAGTACTTATATTTGTAAGGTGCACAGTGACGTAGACACATTAGCAACAATGGATATTGAGCTGTCGAAATAGTTCCATTGAGAAGCTCAATGAGTTAAGCAAGTACTTTTTGATGCGTCAATAATTTGTTCTGTTTCAATGACTAGATTTAGCTTGACAGTTTCGTGTCAAGGTATAGCACGCAACTGAGTGAACCAACAACCACGAAAACTACATTTTTCCTGCAAAAAAAACGTGGAAAGACTCCAAATTGTACACATATTTGTGTTCCATATCTCGTAAACAAATCTCAAACCTCGTGTGTGATAACAGAACTCATTTGTTTCTCTTTTTAAAACGTTCGAATCAGTTTTAATTAAAAACTGAATCTATGCCAGGATAAGATGAATCATTTCCATTACTGTGTTTCCAGTAATATAAGTGTAACTTTATCATTATATCCTTGTCCAAATAATGTTATTTTTATATACTACTCAATAAAACTAGGAAAACGCTCTATGTAACGTGTTGATAAGTGAGCCTTCGTATTGCATGCCAATTAATATGATGTGATAAAGTTGCTGCTCTACATACCATGAAACAGCTCTAAGGTAAACATGCAGCATCAAGGTGTTTTGAATAATTCCAAGTTCGAACAAATGTAGCAATAACTGTACTGCATGTGGCCGGTGGTATGTCATTATACGTGGTCGATTGGTTGATCGGTATGACCTGGGCAGTGCAGGCAAAAGAAGAAACGAAAAGCAAAGAAAGTGGCATCAGAGTATACCATGAAGTGAGGCTCCCATACTTGCATTCCCAAAATACACAATATTC
>OW203764.1:6565653-6664328 GCA_934045905.1 Leuctra nigra | reverse complement strand
CTCCTTTTTAGATTGGTACCTACAATGTTCATGAAATTTTGTGATAGAAATTCAATATCATAATATTATTAATAATTTAAATGTTTTCCAAAATCAGCATACACACGTTAGAGATATGCTACATAATAATGAGGTGATTATAAATCCTAAACTTACTCGTCAATTATTAATCACTATTAATCCTCAATTAGTGCATAACTTCATATTATTGAAACTCTTTTAACAGCTCGAAGTCATAAGAGACCACAGGATATCAAGAAATTCATCGCATCTTATTCCAAACATTCGTCATCTGTCGGAGAAGAAGAATACACACACGCTGTACGTGAACCGGAGCAGAAGATTTCATTGACATTACAATCTTAGACATCTGTTGAGTAGGCAATTATTTCTGAAATGTACTTCGTACTCAAAATGTACACAGCCTTCTGAAGTCCTAACAACTTGAAAAAATGCTACATGTTGCTTGATTCCAAATAAACTGCATAAGTTATATAGTCGGGCTGCTAAGTCAAAAAATTCGGGGTTTAGTGATAAAAGCGTGGATTTTGGATATGTTGTAGAGAAAAAAATACTATTCGATTTTACTTGAGGGGGGTTTTCATATCTACCCCCGTTCGGGGGTGGCAAGGGTTCAAAGTTTTGGGGATGATTGCATATTAATATTAATTCAAATGAATTGAACAAATGTAATATGTCAATTAACATGCGATAAATTGTAAAAGGGTTCAAATAAACTATACAAAATTTAATATCGAGCAAAATGTGCAGGGGGGTGGTAAAATTTTACCCTTTGCTTAATATTTACTATCTTCTACATTTATGGAGCGATTTCAAGTTTTAAGCATTCAATCGACAGATAAAATTACATAGATTCATGATATAATATTTGTTTTTGATTTGCAAGAACCTACCCCCGCTAGGGGGTGACAAAAGTTTAAAGTTAGGGGGATGATTCATTTTAATGTTAATTTACAATGAATATGATAATACTTAACATGTCATTAATTGTAACAAGGTCCAAATTATATATAAAAAATTTAAAATTGACCAAAAATATTAAGGGTTTGCCAAAATTTTACCCCTTTCTTTATATTTACTGTCTTCCACAATTATGATGCGATTTACAGCTTCAAGTATTTAATCGATAGATAAAATTACATAGATTCATGTTATGATATTTGTTTTATGTTTGGAGTGACCTACCCCTGCTAGGGTGGCAAGGGCTTAAAGTTTGGGGGATGATTTCACTTAAATATTAATTCTAGTTAATTGTACAAATAATTTTTGCCTCTTTAAATTGTTACAAGTTCGACATAATACATACAAAATTTCATTTTGACCAAAAAGTGTAAGGGGGTGGTAAAATTCCACCCTATTCGCTCCTTTTCACTTTAACTTCCTCAATTGTGAACCGATTTCCAGTTTTGAGTATTCAATCGATAGATAAAATTATATAGATTCATAAAATGATATTTGTTTTTGTCTTGAGTGACCTTGTGATATTAGGATGACACCCTCTGACAAGTTTCGGGGTGTAAATATGCTATATTTATTTGTTATCGACCTTGGCATTGCCAACCAAAGAATCGAGAACATTGAGGGGGTTTAATAAATGGTTCACGGTATAAGTATAAGAGTAACTCTTTGTAAGCTCGTTTAATGACAAGGCAATTAAAGCAAATTACAAAAAAAAGTTTTAATAAATCGGAGGTTGACGAAATCTTCTCAGCTACCTGTTACATGCTGCAATCCCCTCTACATTTGCAGGACGCACAGCAGGACTGGTTGCTGATCTTGCATGGACACTCTTCGCCTCTGCAGTTGATCTTGCATTTGCAGATGATGACTTCTGCACACGAGCGTATGGAGTCTGGAAGAGTTGTCCACTTTGGCTCCCAAAGCTCATCTTCGTTCTTAATCCAGCCCCAGACAGCTGGATTGGGAGGTGGTGGAGACGCGATGGCAGCCGACCTCCAGATTAACCCCGCTTGCAGCGTCGCTCTCAGTGTATGCAGCGTCAACGCGTCTTTTGTCGGGGGAAGAGACTCCATTGGCTTACTCTTCTGCGTGAAAAGTTCGCGGCTGCAGAGGTTGACGGATGTCAGAGTCGTGGTTCGGTCGTACAAAGTAACAACGAATTTCTCAATAATGGCGTGCATTTCGTCGTCGACAGAGTCAATGGGTCCGGAGAGGGATGAAAATACTGATGTTATATCTGGCATGATATTCCATACCTTCCAAGCAGACTTCTTGCCCTTGCCTGCAAAAGCAGAGCAAGTATCACAACCAGTGAATGCATGGAAGAATGGCAGGGCTTCTGTTTTTTCGGGACCTAGAGTCCTGCAGATCTCATGAGCAGCAATGACACGCGCTGACTTTCCTACTCCAAATTTCAGCCATACTTTCTTGGAGATGTGTCGGCTGGCAGCAACCACACACAGTACTAAGACGTCTGAGTCAACGGTTCGAACGATCACCTCCGTTCCTAAGGCACGAAGAACATGTTCTAAATGTAGAACCAAGCGGGTGTCCGCCTCCTCGTGTGTGCAGGGAGATATGGTATCCATGCCGTTGACAGTACGATTAGTTCCGGCACCTCCGCTAGCGTATATAGCGCTGCCAAACAATCTGTTACAAGGGTAGAGATTATAGCAGATCTTTCTGCATATATTCGACCAGTAATTCGAATTCAAGTAGGTTTATATTCCCTATGCCAGAAGTCAGGAGACAACTGAAAAATTATGGTTAGGTATTGTAAAATGTAAAAATAGCATATTTACACCCCGAAACTTGTCAGAGGGTGTCATCCTAATATCACAAGGTCACTCAAGACAAAAACAAATATCATTTTATGAATCTATATAATTTTATCTATCGATTGAATACTCAAAACTGGAAATCGGTTCACAATTGAGGAAGTTAAAGTGAAAAGGAGCGAATAGGGTGGAATTTTACCACCCCCTTACACTTTTTGGTCAAAATGAAATTTTGTATGTATTATGTCGAACTTGTAACAATTTAAAGAGGCAAAAATTATTTGTACAATTAACTAGAATTAATATTTAAGTGAAATCATCCCCCAAACTTTAATCCCTTGCCACCCCTAGCAGGGGTAGGTCACTCCAAACATAAAACAAATATCATAACATGAATCTATGTAATTTTATCTATCGATTAAATACTTGAAGCTGTAAATCGCATCATAATTGTGGAAGATAGTAAATATATAGAAAGGGGTAAAATTTTGGCAAACCCTTAATCATTTTGGTAAATTTTTAATTTTTTATATATAATTTGGACCTTGTTACAATCAATGACATGTTAAGTATCATCATATTCATTGTAAATTAACATTAAAATGAATCATCCCCCTAACTTTGAACTCTTGTCACCCCCTAGCGGGAGTAGGTTGTTGCAAATACAAAACAAATATTATATCATGAATCTATGTAATTTTATCTGTCGATTGAATGCTTAAAACTTGAAATCGCTCCATAAATGTGGAAGATAGTAAATATTAGGCAAAGGGTGAAATTTTACCACCCCCCTACACATTTTGCTCAATATTAAATTATTTATAGTTTATTTGAACCCTTTTACAATTTATCGCATGTTAATTGACATATTACATTTGTTCAATTCATTTGAATTAATATTAATATGCAATCATCCCCAAAACTTTGAACCCTTGCCACCCCCGAACGGGGGTAGATATGAAAACCCCCCTCGAGTAAAATCGAATAGTATTTTTTTCTCTACAACATATCCAAAATCCACGCTTTTATCACTAAACCCCGAATTGTGATGTAAAATGGCACTTAGCAGCTGGACTAATATTACCAACATTTCAAGATAAATACAATGGAAACACGGGGGGTGGGGGAGGGGATGCATCTCATCACGGGGTCTTGATATTGTGTGAGAAATCCTACTTTCCTAATTAAATAGGAGCCAAACTAAAATGTGTTCTCATAAATTAAAGCAAACAATACATTTGGTTTAAAGAAGCCTCACACGTATAGCTTCTCTTTTGCATGAACAATCTCAACTTCCAATAAGTACTGTATAAAGTAAGTAGCCCATATAAACGTTTAGTGTGCTATGGGTATATGGCACCTCCATACGTATATTCAACACATTATAGTATTTTTAGTATTTTACAATGGCCACACACGTATGTATTGCTGGGTGGCGCCAGAACCTGTTGTAAATAAGCATTGCATGACTAAGCGTCGTAATGCAGAAGGCCTGGGTTCAGGCACAATCAATAGCTCAGGTGAAGTTGACTCCACTCGAACACAGCACGACAAAGTTGATGGACACTTAGTGGAGCAACAACCAGGGATAAATATAAGCGAGCTCTGTGTTTCATGCGAATTAATGTACGTAGTTGCTGTTCTATATACATGTGACACATCTGTGAAGACAACAAAATCAAATGGTTCAGGAAGCAGTGAACATTTAATTTTTCAAGAAACATATTTTACAAAATATTTCAAAAAGCTTAAAATTAAAAAAAAATTGTAACTCTTAAAGTTTTGTCTTAAATTTTTCAAAATCACCTAAAGTATTGGTCCAATTACCATGAAAGAAATGAATTTGATTGAAAAACGGGTTACCACTTTTGAACCATTAGAGGATTTTGCTCAAAACTATCAGATTGCTAGATTATGGCATTAGTGTGTGTAAATTTTCAGGTCGATTGGTTTGCACGGTGCGACTTGGGCAGTGTCTACACTACAATAAAAAGCAAAACACCACATAATGTGTTAGAAGAGTACTGAAAGTCCGAGTCCACGGCTTTAGTGTACTGCATGCTACTTCAAAACGTAGTGTTGTTGGTTTTCATACATTCTCATAAATATAATCAGGGTGTGTGGATAATTTGCATCACAATGCTATTCATGCTTGTTTGACATAAGTAAACACGTGGTCAGCACATGGCTCCTCATTCTAACACATTGCTAACAAGTTACATGAACTCATGGTTACATGGTACTCACGAGTCATGTGGCATTTTCTATTTGTTGCCTGCACTTCCCATGTTACATGTACACATTGCTAGCAAGTCACATGAACTCATGGTTACATGGTACTCACGAGTCATGTGGCATTTTCTATTTGTTGCCTGCACTTCCCATGTTACATGTACACATTGCTAACAAGTTACATGCACTCATGGTTACATGGTACTCACGAGTCATGTGGCATTTTCTATTTGTTGCCTGCACTTCCCATGTTACATGTACACATTGCTAACAAGTTACATGCACTCATGGTTACATGGTACTCACGAGTCATGTGGCATTTTCTATTTGTTGCCTGCACTTCCCATGTTACATGTACACATTGCTAGCAAGTTACATGCACTCATGGTTACATGGTACTCACGAGTCATGTGGCATTTTCTATTTGTTGCCTGCACTTCCCATGTTACATGTACACATGGCTAACAAGTACATGAACTCATGGTTACATGGTACTCACGAGTCATGTGGCATTTTCTATTTGTTGCCTGCACTTCCCATGTTACATGTACACATTGCTAACAAGTTACATGCACTCATGGTTACATGGTACTCACGAGTCATGTGGCATTTTCTATTTGTTGCCTGCACTTCCCATGTTACATGTACACATTGCTAACAAGTTACATGCACTCATGGTTACATGGTACTCACGAGTCATGTGGCATTTTCTATTTGTTGCCTGCACTTCCCATGTTACATGTACACATGGCTAACAAGTACATGAACTCATGGTTACATGGTACTCACGAGTCATGTGGCATTTTTTATTTGTTGCCTGCACTTCCCATGTTACATGTACACATGGCTAACAAGTACATGAACTCATGGTTACATGGTACTCACGAGTCATGTGGCATTTTCTATTTGTTGCCTGCACTTCCCATGTTACATGTACACATTGCTAACAAGTTACATGCACTCATGGTTACATGGTACTCACGAGTCATGTGGCATTTTCTATTTGTTGCCTGCACTTCCCATGTTACATGTACACATTGCTAACAAGTTACATGCACTCATGGTTACATGGTACTCACGAGTCATGTGGCATTTTCTATTTGTTGCCTGCACTTCCCATGTTACATGTACACATTGCTAACAAGTACATGAACTCATGGTTACATGGTACTCACGAGTCATGTGGCATTTTCTATTTGTTGCCTGCACTTCCCATGTTACATGTACACATTGCTAACAAGTTACATGCACTCATGGTTACATGGTACTCACGAGTCATGTGGCATTTTCTATTTGTTGCCTGCACTTCCCATGTTACATGTACACATTGCTAACGAGTTACATGCACTCATGGTTACATGGTACTCACGAGTCATGTGGCATTTTCTATTTGTTGCCTGCACTTCCCATGTTACATGTACACATTGCTAACAAGTTACATGCACTCATGGTTACATGGTACTCACGAGTCATGTGGCATTTTCTATTTGTTGCCTGCACTTCCCATGTTACATGTACACATGGCTAACAAGTACATGAACTCATGGTTACATGGTACTCACGAGTCATGTGGCATTTTCTATTTGTTGCCTGCACTTCCCATGTTACATGTACACATTGCTAACAAGTTACATGCACTCATGGTTACATGGTACTCACGAGTCATGTGGCATTTTCTATTTGTTGCCTGCACTTCCCATGTTACATGTACACATTGCTAACGAGTTACATGCACTCATGGTTACATGGTACTCACGAGTCATGTGGCATTTTCTATTTGTTGCCTGCACTTCCCATGTTACATGTACACATTGCTAACAAGTTACATGCACTCATGGTTACATGGTACTCACGAGTCATGTGGCATTTTCTATTTGTTGCCTGCACTTCCCATGTTACATGTACACATTGCTAACAAGTTACATGCACTCATGGTTACATGGTACTCACGAGTCATGTGGCATTTTCTATTTGTTGCCTGCACTTCCCATGTTACATGTACACATGGCTAACAAGTACATGAACTCATGGTTACATGGTACTCACGAGTCATGTGGCATTTTCTATTTGTTGCCTGCACTTCCCATGTTACATGTACACATTGCTAACAAGTTACATGCACTCATGGTTACATGGTACTCACGAGTCATGTGGCATTTTCTATTTGTTGCCTGCACTTCCCATGTTACATGTACACATTGCTAACAAGTTACATGCACTCATGGTTACATGGTACTCACGAGTCATGTGGCATTTTCTATTTGTTGCCTGCACTTCCCATGTTACATGTACACATGGCTAACAAGTACATGAACTCATGGTTACATGGTACTCACGAGTCATGTGGCATTTTCTATTTGTTGCCTGCACTTCCCATGTTACATGTACACATTGCTAACAAGTTACATGCACTCATGGTTACATGGTACTCACGAGTCATGTGGCATTTTCTATTTGTTGCCTGCACTTCCCATGTTACATGTACACATTGCTAACAAGTTACATGCACTCATGGTTACATGGTACTCACGAGTCATGTGGCATTTTCTATTTGTTGCCTGCACTTCCCATGTTACATGTACACATTGCTAACAAGTACATGAACTCATGGTTACATGGTACTCACGAGTCATGTGGCATTTTCTATTTGTTGCCTGCACTTCCCATGTTACATGTACACATTGCTAACAAGTTACATGCACTCATGGTTACATGGTACTCACGAGTCACGTGGCATTTTCTATTTGTTGCCTTCACTTCCCATGTTACATGTACACATTGCTAACGAGTTACATGCACTCATGGTTACATGGTACTCACGAGTCATGTGGCATTTTCTATTTGTTGCCTGCACTTCCCATGTTACATGTACACATGGCTAACAAGTTACATGCACTCATGGTTACATGGTACTCACGAGTCATGTGGCATTTTCTATTTGTTGCCTGCACTTCCCATGTTACATGTACACATTGCTAACAAGTGACATGCACTCATGGTTACATGGTACTCACGAGTCGTGTGGCATTTTCTATTTGTTGCCTGCACTTCCCATGTTACATGTACACATTGCTAACAAGTTACATGCACTCATGGTTACATGGTACTCACGAGTCATGTGGCATTTTCTATTTGTTGCCTGCACTTCCCATGTTACATGTACACATTGCTAACAAGTTACATGCACTCATGGTTACATGGTACTCACGAGTCATGTGGCATTTTCTATTTGTTGCCTGCACTTCCCATGTTACATGTACACATTGCTAACAAGTTACATGAACTCATGGTTACATGGTACTCACGAGTCATGTGGCATTTTCTATTTGTTGCCTGCACTTCCCATGTTACATGTACACATTGCTAACAAGTAACATGCACTCATGGTTACATGGTACTCACGAGTCATGTGGCATTTTCTATTTGTTGCCTGCACTTCCCATGTTACATGTACACATTGCTAACAAGTAACATGCACTCATGGTTACATGGTACTCACGAGTCATGTGGCATTTTCTATTTGTTGCCTGCACTTCCCATGTTACATGTACACATTGCTAACGAGTTACATGAACTCATGGTTACATGGTACTCACGAGTCATGTGGCATTTTCTATTTGTTGCCTGCACTTCCCATGTTACATGTACACATTGCTAACAAGTTACATGCACTCATGGTTACATGGTACTCACGAGTCATGTGGCATTTTCTATTTGTTGCCTGCACTTCCCATGTTACATGTACACATGGCTAACAAGTTACATGCACTCATGGTTACATGGTACTCACGAGTCATGTGGCATTTTCTATTTGTTGCCTGCACTTCCCATGTTACATGTACACATGGCTAACAAGTTACATGCACTCATGGTTACATGGTACTCACGAGTCATGTGGCATTTTCTATTTGTTGCCTGCACTTCCCATGTTACATGTACACATTGCTAACAAGTTACATGCACTCATGGTTACATGGTACTCACGAGTCATGTGGCATTTTCTATTTGTTGCCTGCACTTCCCATGTTACATGTACACATTGCTAACAAGTTACATGCACTCATGGTTACATGGTACTCACGAGTCATGTGGCATTTTCTATTTGTTGCCTGCACTTCCCATGTTACATGTACACATTGCTAACAAGTTACATGCACTCATGGTTACATGGTACTCACGAGTCATGTGGCATTTTCTATTTGTTGCCTGCACTTCCCATGTTACATGTACACATTGCTAACAAGTTACATGCACTCATGGTTACATGGTACTCACGAGTCATGTGGCATTTTCTATTTGTTGCCTGCACTTCCCATGTTACATGTACACATTGCTAACAAGTAACATGCACTCATGGTTACATGGTACTCACGAGTCATGTGGCATTTTCTATTTGTTGCCTGCACTTCCCATGTTACATGTACACATTGCTAACAAGTAACATGCACTCATGGTTACATGGTACTCACGAGTCATGTGGCATTTTCTATTTGTTGCCTGCACTTCCCATGTTACATGTACACATTTCTAAACCACCACTCTGAAAGTTTGCACACACTTATGCATTACCATAGTTTTTGTGCAACATTTTCTGATTGGTTCAAAGGGAAAAATCAACTCCGTTTGTCCAAACAAAAATTTGTTGTGCAAAGTTCAAATTGTGCATGGCTATTGATACCAACATCTTCTACTATTTAGTTATTGACATTTTAAGATCATTTTGAATTACTCAATTTTGTTTTATCGCGAATCCATTATTGACCGCACCTTGAATGCTATAAATGATAATGTTGGTCTCGACAGTTGCTTCCAAGGTCTATAAAGTAGCAACTTTCACACAACATATTAATTCGCATGCAATACGAGGACTCTCTTATCAACGGGTTTCATGCAGCGCTTTCCATAATTCAGCAATTATTTGCATCAAAGTCAACTCAATTATTTTCCATGCGAAATGCTGAAAGTAACAACTGCAATAACAAGTTAAAAGGAGTTCACTTTATCCCCGGCCCTTAGGTCTCGTCGCGGTGTGACGTCAGAAGAGTCGCATGGGATCTCCGTTAGACGAGTGCTCATTATTATAGTCTTTCTTGTAATGTCATCGTACAGCGTATGTAAAGCGTATTAGGTTCACGTCGATTGGGAACCCCTTTCATGACAATGTTTCCTTGTCAGTTACGAAGTCAAATCAAGAAAACGATCTGGTAACGCGTTGATGAGCGGCACCGGTATGTTCAACTTTCAAACAGACTAACACGCAGGAAAGAAGCAACATGAAGCAAGCACTTCTGAGGGATAACGACTCAATACCCACAAGGAGCACCAAATGAAGAAAACAAAATACCATACAAGAGTCGAAGCTTTCTATCAAATCAAAAATATAAATGTTTGATATTGAAATGAAAATGCTGCAAGTCCTCATGTATGAAGGTACTACATGAAGGTATGAGGGTTATTTTGTACGCAGCAAAACCTCAAGTGAAATTATATTCATCACTTCAAGTGACAGTATTAGCGAAGTTAATTTGCATGGCGAACGTCGTGAGGTGTTGGTTGTGGGGGGGGGGGGGGGGGGGGAAGGGAGGGCAGAGGGGTATTTGAGTGGTCTGGCAAACATTAATACTTCGGGGCGCATTTGCAAGTCAAAACACAAATTGGCTGAAACATTCGGCGACACTTTCAGCAACACTAACACAAAACACGATACAGGGAGCGTCAAATACAGCTAGAGTTTCTCGATATTGGTAGAGTAACGTCACAATTATATTCTTGGAGAGAGTATAAATACTCAAAACTATAGTCGATTCCCACAAATTCTCAAATTCTCAAACTATAAACTTATAAAACAAACAGAGGAAAAAGTTTAATGGATGTTGTACGTAATACATCGCTTATTTTATATTTAACCGAGCAGAGAAAATGTCTATTTTACAAGTTCCTCTCTGATGATATGGTGCTCTATGTCGGGCAGTTTTTGATTGAGATATAAATCGGTACTTATATATATCGATTACCAAATAAAATCAGCAGATTTTCTTTTAGAAAAAACATGTTGCTGGTTGAAGATATGTAAATGGACTATATAGGCGCTCAAATTGAAAATGTACAGTGGCATTGATACATCATATAGCTTCTTATAGGTACTTTGTCCAATTCGATAACGATGCAAACATATATGCAAATGTTCTCTGGTAAATATCATCGTGCATTACCTTGATATTCTTTCGACAATGGTTTGTTCACATTACAGGGAATGCACGAGAGAGATCTCGTTTCTCCTCACATTACAAGTCGCTACCTCATTAAATGTTTACCTCCTCAACAAAAGTGTAACTATTTTCATGAAATCTTCCACTTCTTCTCCTCTTCATTGCGAATTTCCTGCAACTTCTGCCAGCTGGTTGCTTTGTTAAACGGCAACGTTTGAGTTAATTCATGTCGTCTTTCCCGTGCCGAGTCAAGCGACGCCTAAATGGGTCAGAAACGACGCCCAGCGCCGCGACGTCGATAAAAAACAGGAAAGCGTCGTTCTCTCGTTGAGGAAGGTTATTGTGGAGGAGGGGTCAAGCCATGTCATTTCATTGCGTAGAGCTCACGGAACAAAAACATCTGCTGGAGGAATCTGATCCGTAGAACAAGCGACTCGTTACACTTTTATACCACCCTAATACTTATCCATTTAACAAGCAAGCTAAAATTTCGTAAAAATGTGAATTTCATCAGGGAATAACTCAGAAAATCCGTCCGAATTCGATAGTAGTGAAGGAAAATTGTGTTCAAATTTACATCCTCTATTGGCTCGTACCAAAGATAAGTGTCTTCTATTTTTATGAATCACATTTATTCTAATTATATCAAGGTTAAACCGGTTCTTCAAAAGTTACGAAATTTGAGAGTAAGCCTACATATTTGTGGTTGTGTAAATCTGCAGTAAACGAAGCATTAGTACTCTTTAACAAGATTTTTTCAAACAAAATCCATTGTAATTTGTGAACAAAGTTTTCAATCACTTTCATAAGTTGAATGGCTCGTGCTAAATATATTTAAGAAATATGACTCGAGTAACAGAAATAATTGATAATTAAGTAATGCGTCCTCCAAGGAACGCGACGCGTTTAGAACCGTTCACCAATTTCTTTAGGGCCGGTATTACCAAAGTTAATCTGAGCCGGATTGGACTAAATTAGCGGCACAGCAAATCAGATACCTCAAAATGATTGAAACAGTTAAATTTAATCCAAAAGTTAGTGAATCCAGCAAATTTAACTTATGATAATACCGGGCCTTAGCCTAAAGTATAATAGGGCCAATCTTGCATTGTTTTTTATGTTGAACTCTACCTACTATTTTGGTAGAAAATGGACAAAGGCGCACATATACTGTAGTCAAGAAAAATATTTATAAACATATGCACACTTCTTCGTGCCTCGAATAATATTCGCGATAGAGCAAGCAGTCACGTCGCACACGAAATCCCCCGCAAATCGGCTTACTCTGTAAATCGAGGTGGACCTGAATGTGCGAGAGAACTGAATCAATATGGCGGTCGAGATGACCAATAAAGAATCTGTTCCACTCGGCTGGACTTGATGGTAATGCGGTGGTAATGCGGCGTGGTATGATGCAGACACCACACGGGGTCATGCCACGTTCAATCCTCGAGCTGACGGAATCGATGTTTTCAATTCTGATTATGAAACTGTTGTGATAGCATGTGCAGTTGTGACAAAGGTTGGCCCTGAATCGGCATGAAAACGTACACTCAAACCAATAACAATTGGTACTCGAAAAGAAAAGGATTGGCTGCTGGGGTGCGATCATATAAAATGCGAACTTTCTTGTCACGGTGACAAGCTTCTCATCTCAATGTTATTCACGGCCTTCTAGGGTCTTGTCACCGTGACAAGGAAGTAATCATTTTATGTGATCGCACCCCTGGTAAGGTTCCTTGACAATCAATCCTTGTTATATTCAATGAAATAAGAGCTCGCCTACTATAGGTAGGTGATGCGTTAACACAGCCTTCATGGGATGATGCCATCAAACCTTAATCAGCAAATCCTTTTCTTTTCGAGTACCGATTTTTATTGGTTTGAGTGTACCTACACTTGGCCAAAGTAAAAACGGTATTCTTAAGAATGATACATATATTTGATGGCATCATCCGATCAAGTCAAGATGCTAAGATATAGTAGTTGAGCTATGATTTCATTGATAATAACAAGGATTACTATCAAGGCAAACCAGCTTCGATCAAATACCGTTTTTACTTTGGCCAAGTGCAGATGCATAAAATCAAGGATAAGAATTCCGGACCAAACCGCTGCTCCACTGCTATTATAAAGTCAGTTGCTAAAATCTTGAACAGTCGTCATGAATATTGATTTTGGAGCAATTAATTTAAATGTCTGTATAAAAGTATCAATCAATTTGTCAACATGAACAACGATTATAAGCAAAGGGTTTGGTTTCATTGGCAAAATTCTCTAAATCTGAGTATCTTTGCTTCGGCACAGTGATCTGCAGAGAAATACCTAAGACTTCTAAGAAGGGAGTGCCATAAATGTTGAACGAAGACGCTCGCTACACTTGCAATAACTCTGTTTTTTACACAATTTCACGTTCAGAACGGTGATTCTGACATCTGTTTACGTAATTATCTATTGTTTAAAAACATAGCATGTATGTCAAGTTCACTGCATTTGAAGTTTGTAAAAAGCAGAGCTAACTGACAGTTTTAATGGGGTTGAAACCAGAGTCATTATACTCGTATGTAAACTACAGTTACTTGTACACAATGAAAGCCGAGTACAAATGTAACTGGGGATTATTAAAGAGCGCCATTGTTTTCAAGCAATTAATTTCTTTAATAATTATTTCTTCATTTCATGCTTCATTTAGTACATTAATCCTTCTTAAACATGCTTCACCGTTTTCAAATTATGCAGCTAATTAACACACAAAAAACTGTGGATAGAAATTATAATTGATTTTCCTTTCAAAACACATTTTCATTTGTTGATACATTTTACAATACAATGATGCAAAGATATTTGAAAATGGAAACGGCAATTGTGATTGTTTGTCAGTTTGTGTAAAGTATAATTGTGTCGCATTTCCGAAGAGTGGCGACTTGTGGTGATGACGCGACGCCCTCGAGACGTCGAGCGTCGGAATTAAACGCGCGAGATCAATCCACTTAGCGTCGCGACGCCGAGCTAACAACGCCGCCGAGAAATCAGCCCAACACAATACGCGACTTAAAGCCGAGACAACCGGCTAGGGAGGAGGAGAGACGCTCTTAATTCTCATTACTACCTTTTTACTCTTGCCACTTGAGCACGGTTAAGTCACACAGCTACTTTGATCAAGCTTAAATGTGGAATTTTACGATGGGAAAACACTCCATGCACGCTTTGATAAACTATAGCCTTCGATAGAATGTAAATCTACTGTTTCATAAAACTGATTAAAACTCTATAAAGTGACACGGATATATCTTTTAGATTATCCATCAGTAAAGATGAGTATAAACTATAAATCATTTTTCTGGTGAAAAGAGACCAATTTTGATAGAATATTGGTTAAATGAACAGGATTAGTAATTACTATTTTGTAAAATAATGTGTCTAATCCATTACTTCGTTTGACATGTAATTGAAAATAACACACGTACAAAAGGATTTATGAGACATAAGTTTCAATTGTCTGCTAATCTTTTCATCGGTTTCAATTGATCATATAAGATCGAAACTAACGGAATGTATTTAATTTGTAAAACAAGGATTGAAATGCGATTTATTCAGTATCTGCCATGGCACATATAACAATGTGAAGCATACAATAATGTAATACAACAAGGAGTTGAAGATTAGTGTCCTCATTTGTGACTAAGAAATTGATATAGAAAACAACTGAAACTATATAACTCCTCACATCTTCCCGAACGACTTCACAAAGTTCGAACTTTGTTTAACTTTTAATAGTTCCAGAACTATGTTGAGGCCTGTAAAACTTTATTAGAATGCCTTCACCAAGAAAGCCGTGTTCAAGAGATTGTCTCGGATGACCTGTAGTTAGATGTCGAAAGTGGTCCATGGTTTGTCCTCTTCGCCGCGAGATTAGAGCTAAGCTGCGTGGGAGCTCTAGCATCCCATGCACGGAGCTCAATGCTCGCGTATTAACATATCTTTTAGAGCTTATACGATATGATTCCGGCCTTCGTTGATCACAAACTGCGTTACCGAACAAATGCGTTGCGTCGGTCTAACAGGATGGAACACACTTCGATACGCTGAACAATTCATTGACACACCAACAATATCATTTTCATGGAATCCACAAAACAATACCAATACTTAATTATATCATCTTTATTTTTAACCTGAAATTGGTTTTAAACAAACTTCATGTGTGTAACTATACAGAATGTTTTAAAATGATATCCATTTGCTAAATTTTTTATTTTTTTAAATATTGATCATGCCTTAAATACTGGTATTTAGATGATAGAATTGACAGGTGACAACGATGATACTACACAATACTACTGTATGTTCAAACACCCACAAATCAAGCTGGTCGTGATGGGATGAATTATTCAAGCTGTACTTAGTTGTAAAGTAAGAAACATGCAAATTATAAACAGGAACTTAAATTGCAAAGCTCGTGAGCTTTGCAATTACAAGAGTTTAAGTTTCTCTGAGTTTCAGACTAAATGTGCATATTGTTAAGAGTCTGAATTTCATGAAAAATGTACATTCCATGAGAACAACATGCAAACTTTATTCCGATTACGTATAAACTTCAGATTAATCCATTCTAAAGAAACAGAGCAATTGCGCGAAATATATGTTTTATTGCTTCAAATTTTGCATGTGATCCGCAGAGCAACACGCAATCGACAGAGGCACAGAAAGTACCAACAATAAAAGTCAAACTGAGACGCATTGTTCGCTCGAGAACCGTCACGGCAACGTCTCATCGTTGTCGTCACCTGTCTAGCTTTCGTGCAGTGTTGCAAAATCTCGCAGCAATAATTCATAGCCCCGTAAAACTGTCGTAACTCAAACTGGCGCATTAAAAAGTACCAACCGTGTAACAATAATTACTGGTCAAACTCAAAGGATACTACGGGATTTATTGATCCTTGACTGAAGTATCTTCGAAGAGATGACATCATTTTAACTATCGCTTTCATCGTCCGAACAACATTTGTTAGCCAATAAAAAGGTTAGATGTGATGATCGTAAATGAGAGATGACTTGATTACTTCATCGTCCTTTAAGGTGGTTGATATTAATCATTCTATTTATTGCCAGGAAACGCATGCGTAGTAATGGGGGAACGGCTGCCAGCCGAATTATAGAGGTCAGTCCATCGTTCAAAAGAAGATCAAAAGAAGGGATATTTTTCGGGATGCTTTAGAAATGATGAAGTCTAAAGCTTTGAATGATGTATGTATTATGTTTAGGTAGTTCGTCAAAATATTACCGGTAAGAAGGCCGAGCATGGTAAATGACGACCTGGAAATCATCTTGGTAACTCTGATTTGTTAAAATGATCACGTACTCTGACAGTCTTCATATTTTCTATTACGTTTTTGAGATTTTGTGTAAAATATAAATAGATATGTAGATGGATAATCAACCTGAAATGAGGTAATTGTATATAACATATTCTCAGTTTCCTTATATGGGTCAGAAAACTTGGGAACAAAACCGTCTATGAGAGAGAATATTTTCACAATTTTTCATGAAAAATGATTGATTTTGTGATGTAAATGTTGATTTGCCCAACACGTATCAATGTTGACAATCGAAGCAATTGGATGCTATCTAATGATGACACGTGTAACTGAACGTGCAATCCTGGATAGTCATTATGTTTCTTCAACATTTCAAGTCAACTTATGCATCAATGATCAATCATATGAGAGTTGTGACTTCAATAAACATAACAAAGACACCCCGTCATTGAACGCGGTTAGATTCAAAGGTCAAACCATAATAACGCTACAATCAAATCATGCCTTTTACAAGTTACATAAAGGTTGTGGGAAACGAGAATAAAACCTAAGTAAAGAAAAGCTACGTACCGAAGCTTTAATTAATTAGTTAAGTAAACTGTTTCTGCCACAAAGCTGGGGTTGCAGAAACAAGTCTACGGGCGAGACTTTGAACTATGACGTCATTATAAGGGCCATTGTGACCGAGACTATGACGTCATTTTAAAGTCACGTGTCCGATACTATGACGTCACGAAGAACCAATCGTAGAGGACAGAAATCTTTCATACTTGGAGTTTAAATGCCAGTACTTTGTTAATATAATGACACTTGTTCATATGAAATATTAATGTACAATGTACTTTACTGAGGAAAGTGCCTATATCTGTACCTCAGATGTAGTAGGGCCGGAAGTACATTATGAATCTTGATGTGAGCTCATAAATCAGTAATTCAGCCTTCATCGAATCATATTTTAATAGTGACCTGAGTCATTGTGTAAGAGAATAATTCACTGTAACTGTATTTGTTGACATCAGTCAAATGGCAATTGACAGAACTTGATTACATCATTCCAAAAGTATGCAACACAAAATGGGGGAAATGGACTTTCGGCCTTCTGCCTCTGAGGTACAGGTATATTATTAACTTCCTGGAACGAGAACTACATACGAACGAGGCTAGTAGACTGTCGCTAAGAAATGTCACTCGCTTGGGATTGGTCGATTCTAGCAAAATTCTAGCACAAACTTAAAGCTTTTAATGTGCTCAAAATCCTGGGGCTGGATTCACGAAAAGTATTATCTGCTAATACGTATTATCTTTTGATTTAATACCAAGAACACCATGTTAAATGAAAGATAATACCAAAGATAGTACGTATTAGGAGATAATACTTCTTTGTGAATCCAGCCCCAGAACTTCTCTGCGAGACATAAAGCTCCTAAACCTCCCGTATGTCCAGAGCAGAGTCAAGTGTTCTAAATTCCATTTATGTAAAACTTGCAACATTGCGCAAACGCAGTACGCATCTTTTACGTGTATTAGCACGTGTAAATATCCCGAAGCACTTGAAGTGAACAAGACACTGCGGAAGTTGTGACGACAGTTGTCACGTGGTGATGACGTCACTTGACATCCACGCAAGTTCAGACCACTTTAAGATGAGTTTAGTTGAAAAGTTGAGCTTTCCTTGCGTCTCGAACTTGCCAATAGATTAATACGGCACCTCCACTGACAAGGTGCAAAAAACGAAAATGACGTCAAATTGTGGACTGGTTGAAAAAGGACAAATTTGACATGTACAATATCATAGCTTTTTTACACAGTTGAAGTGTAGGTATAGGGGAAGAACGTCGATACAAGTCTATGTTATAGGAGAAAAAAATATAGTCGCCATCTGGTAGTTGTTTGTGTGAGTTTCAGAATAGGACTTTCACTTTTCAAACGCGGTATAAAAGTGACTTATGTCGTTCTCTGTAACTTCAAATATTTAACTTTCAAGCAATATGCTCCAAGTATGAATCCAAGTGTTCCTTCAAACTTGTACACGAATTTATATACAATAAATACATACAATTTTACTAATTGTTAAAAATAAAACCCTTGCGTTTCGTTGGGTCTTGTCAACACACATAGGTTGCCATAATTGTAACGTTTTTCATAGTAAAGAGAACAAAAATCAGAAGAAGCATGGGGTTTTAATATAAACAAAAATAACTTGAAACGGGGTTACCATAAATTAGTAAATTCTACACATTGATCCGTTGAAATGTTTAATAATAGAATAATCTTAAACAAAACAACCGACCGGCGTTTTCATCTAACGCAGCAACGCGGCATATCGAACCTGCAAGTCGATATATTACGGACCGATCGAGATCGGAGATCGGTTGCAATGTGTCGTGCGACACGCAATCTTCGACCAATCAGAGCTCGACTTGAACATCGATTACACACTCGCCATCTCTCTCGCACTCGTTCAGAACGATCTCCCTCTCTCACTTGCTCTCGTGAGAACACCCTCTCGAGACAAGTCAGTCAATTTACCGCCAGGACAGTTTAATACTTGACAATCATATTTTATGCGCCGGCTTTCAGCTAACCGCTCTTGTAAGTATACAATAAGGTGGAAGCTAAGAGTCAAACTGCTCTCAAATTAATTTTGTAAAACCCGTATTACACAAAGCAATTTGAATTATCATAAGCCAATTGAATTCAGAGTTTCATACAAAATGCAGTATTATTGGCGACAAATTGAACTAGTCCGATCCCTTATTTAATATTACGTGTTTTTTCCACTCACAAATGCCCCTAAAATGTTTAAAGCAAAAATGTTTTAGTCCATTGACTGGCTCGTTCATTTTTTTTAATTGTCTATCCTGAATTGAATTTTGATTGTATAACGCTGTAATAGCATTTAGACTATAACTCTTTACAAGTCACATTTTTAAAATGTAATTTCATTCATCATATAGCTTACATTTTTTGACATTCTGGCGAGGGTAACAAAGTATGTTTAAACCGAAAATATAGACAATGCCTTACATGAAATAGGAAGGGAAAATCAGCAATGTTTTCGAAAATGGTAAAGTAAAGAAACATACTGGAAGCATATGAGTTTAAATGTCCCTGTTTAACTCACTTTTTATTGAGACAGCAAAGAGCCCAGGCTGTGTAGTGCTGGATATTTTTAATAAATTTGCTAAGACCATCGCGCCAACTCGGTAACACATATTTTACACGTCTTACGTACGAGAAGAGAAGATGCTCAGATCATAATTTAATAACTATAATCAAATGTATGTCGCGCTTTTAAGTGACGGCAGTAAAACTTTCGCTCACTTTCTGCGTGAGACGAAACTTGTCATGAGCAGGGTCGCTTGTAAATGAAAGCAATCGACACACTCTTGTTGAGTTCTTGTTGAGTTGAGTTCGTGATGAAAATCATCTCAATCTCATGACACTACCTCAGAGTAAAGAAGTGAAACTGCTAAGAGGATCACGTGAGGCGGTGGGATTAGGGAACAGCATGCGTCATTAATGGAAACAATGTGTGGTTTTGGGACGATGAGGTTATTAAACATGGCGCTGTTGTGCTTCTGGATATTAGTTGAGTGGATTAACAAATCTTGTCGCGTCTAAGAGAGATCCAGCATCCTCACAGGAGCATTTTGCTACATTCAAGCTCATAACAAACAGAACTCAACATATGAAGGGTACGGGGAAAGAACGCTATAAGAAACATTTTTTGAAAAATGAGTTTAAGGTGTAATCTTTCAGTTATTTTTATGAGATTTCAAAATATACCATTGGTTTTAGAAAATATTGACACAAAGTCTTGAAAAACGAAATGGAAATATCGGGATGTTTGGAAGATAGATACAAGTTTCAACAGAAAACTTCGTTTAACTCGTTTTCATTCGAATGTGACTTACAGTCAAATTACTAAAAATACGAGTATTAAACATCCATTATTCTTATGTCTGTTCCACTTAGTATGTTCATATTACGGGGCTTTGAGTTTCGTGGAATCGCTTTTCTACCAACCAATCAAAACGTATATTCGAGAAAACTCACGTGGTTGTCTTCTGCGAGAGGTTTAAAAAAGAAAACGCTGTTCTCAAAACTGAAATGCTCGCAAGAAGATTCCGTCACAGTGCTGAAGCTATTCGAATCAGGACGTCTGGAGACTGTGCTGTGACGTAGCGTTTTGTCCAAGCTCTGTCGAAGTCTGACCGACATTGTCTAGACTTCAGTTCTGAATTAGCACAGATCCTGCAAGTAAGCGTCAACTCCAGCAACAGAAACAAAACGACACCTGGAATATTTGGGTCAATATTAAATAACCGTTCACAAATTGTTGCTAGTTTCAAGTTTCTGATTGTTTACATGTTTAGAATATTGAATGCTAGACTTCAATTTAATAACATTGTCATGATGTGCATACATTGTTTACAATTAAATTAGTTTTCCTCCTGAGCATTTAACTTGGGGGAATGAACGCAACGGTATATCTGCATATTATCATCCCACATGCCTTCAGTTGAAAGTGATCCGATTTATTTGCAGTTTCGTTTTGAAAACACCACTGCGTTTTTATCAAATCAAAACAAACCCACGCAAGTTTCGATGTACGTATTGAGGTGGGCTCTTCCTCTACCAAAATGCAAGTTTTGTTCACAAGAAAAGAACTCATGTGAATTTCAGAGCGGTTAACTTCGCTGCAATCGACCGGCGACTTCTGAAGAAACAAGTCGCTTGCTCAAAAACACACTAACTTAATAAAGAATATGAAGAAAGGATTTATTAGATTATAGGCATATTTAAGTTGTACTTAATTTTATATTCCATCGAGTTTACATCAAAGGAGAACAGAGTTTTCTTATAAGGCAGTTACTTTTAAGATGTAAGGGTCGACGTAATCACAAAGCTACGTAACAAGCTCTCATGTTGGTCGAATAACTACGATATTTCTTCGCGATGATCGATCAAAAGTGTTTTGATGAATTTGAGTTAATTCTATTTGGAAGATATCAACCGTTACTTATCATTCATAAAATGTTCATCACTTATTTATACCTCAATAAAAGAGAAGAAGATAATCTACCGGGTAATCAATTATTTAAATCACACGAACTCTTGGCCTACACCGGTGACGTCACAAATTCAAATAATAAAATACAACACAATATTTCGAACGTGATTCTACCTTCGTCATCAGGTGCACACTGACGCGAAAACTATCTCAATCCCCAAACACCAAATAAAAACAGCTGATGTAAACAACACACCGCCAGCTCAATCACAACAGATAACAGCTAACCGGCTAACCGGCGTTAATCGCTGTGTCACGGTGGGTTCGCGGTGCTATCTCTATGTGATTTTGAAATTATTTATATCTTATTCGAATATTTCTGGCCGTCACTGAGGTCGACATTTGGAATACATCTATTACTCACAATTTACAACATTCTATAACACTCTTCGGACATGTTTTTCAATGCGCCCTTACATTTCAGTGTTGGTTAGGATTAGATTGTCATGGCAACAACCAATGACATTCCTAGAATTACCACTAAAGGCCCTGCTAAAATTTCAACAGTTGACAAGGAATATAATATTTCCATTGCAACAACCAATGGCATCCCTTCAATGACCGTTTAAGAACGTAACTACTGATTAACATAGCATTGAAAAAAACAGTACTAAATGTACACATTTATGAAACTAATTTCTAGTTCTGGAGATGATATTATTCAGATAATATTTCCTAGCTTTTGCTCAATAAAAAACTGTGGAGTATATTTTGCAAATTTCTTTGCAAATCTAGTCACGTGGAAAGTATATGTTGTTTTGCACACACATTCATTTTATTTCCAGCACATTAAATCAAATTCGAACACCCCTATTCAATTACATATCCTAAACTTAGAATCCACATGAAACTTTTCAAGACACTCGTCCTGACTTGGGCACACGACATTCTATTGAGATTTCCGTTCATCGCTCTGTTGCCAGGTGTTCGTGGCTTGGTCGCGTGATGCGAGGATGGCACGAAGAACGTGCTGACTTGGCACCACCGCATAGCCGCAGCGCTGTCGCAAAGCAGTCAAGAAGACAGCGCAAATGACTATCTGCGAAGTCCTATGTATTCCAATGAACTTAGATTCAGTGGCGCATGTCCGGGTATATATTGCAGGGGGGGCGAACATGATACAGAAATAGTGAAGGGGTTGTGTGAGGTACAAAGATAGGACAATCATTCTTTCACTGTAAACGTTTTGGCCTTTTGTGTGGCCAAAAGTCTTCTTTTTCTGCTCTGTTTGAAAGATCTCCACCATAACTTTTCAACAACATGGCATCAAATATCTTATTCGTAAAATATATATTGTTAATCGCCTTATTTTACAAATTTGTAAAGCAATTAACTTTTGATTGTAATAGGACATTTAAGAAATCGCTTTGCATCATGGGTAAAGAGTAACAAATGTCAATGTGAAAACATTGCAGCCATGTTGTTTGAAGCTATGAACGTATGTTGAAGTAGCTTTAATTTATTACTTGTATTTACTTCTTTGATGTAAAGAGTGTTTTTTTACATTTGACACTCTCTCGGAGAGTGATTAGTGGAAAGTGTACTACTATCTTATTGCTGTCTCAATAACCATAAATGAATCATAAGCTGGCCAAAAGTCAATAAACACAAACTTTTCTTCCACAAGGAAATCGATCGTCTAATTTGCGTTTGAGAAAGATTACAATTGATTGACGAGAATCGGAAACTGAAGTTTTTCCGTTCTTCGTCTCCATTTTAATTAAGTACGGGTTCTATATAATCAGGCGTTGCGATGTAATTTATACCGCATTAGAACACAATATTTCACGAGGCAATCGGAGCGCGGATCTTCACTTCTTTACAAGCTAGCGGAAGAGAGCACCAAGTTTCTTGATGTATTCTACACTGGATGATTATGCTCATTCGCATTAGCACCGTCGGTCGAAGATACATTATTGCTGTTCAGTCCCGTAGAAACCAAGCCTCTCCAACCATGATGCGACAAACAATTAATTTATCAGGAGAAAAAATATACGGATAACAATTTACAACTTGGTAATGAATTCGGAATTTCAAAATATACACATTAATTATGCTCTGAGGTTTTGGTCTTCCCGATCAGAATCGTGACAGAAGATAATAAGCAATTCATTCTTTGTGACTAAGACTATTGCAGAAAGGATGTTGGGGGCAAGTTTTAAGGAAAGCATATTCAATTAGAGTTTTTAGTTGATTATTTTGTATTGCTGTGTAAACGAATAACTAAGGAGAATAGTTTTAAATCGGTATATTATTATGTCGACGAGCACTTTTTTCTGTTAGAGATGGAAACACATGAACAGAAACATTGTTTATCCACAACTGGAAAAGATCATTACATGTACCCCACTGTAATTAATTATGTAAGCACCGGTTTCTGCGCCTCTCCATGCTAGTATTTATAGAAAATTATACGTTATTCTCATGTTTATTGACATATTGCGATTTAAAACAATGCTCCGAAGGTATTTTCTATAAAGGTATCACGTCTTCAGTTCTTCGTATCTCCTGGAAGATTGGTCGAAGTGTCGCCCTGGAAGTGTCCAGGACTCAAGTGCTTGTTTTGTAGGACATATCTCACGGCTTTACGACCTGCTTCACTTCAAGCGGCCCATAAAACAGACTCAAAGATAACATCATCTTTAACTGAAACAAGAAACGTGTGAAGTCTGATTTCATTACTTAAATTGATTTCCGTCCGAAGTCGTAGCCATTTTATCTCCAACCAAAATGTAAAATTAGTAAATTAATTGTTATTTGTGCTGCCAATCTTCTAAGCTTACTTTTTAACGATCGTAGTGAGCGTTTCCACTCAAAACCTATGGCTCGAATATCTGTATTTGTGTGTGTTTTTCGCATTACCTCAGGTCAAACGAAATAACGGATCAGGTAAATTTCCTCACAAAAGATTCATTACTATCCTGTTCGTTAATCTATTTATTTATAGCTAGATCGGTCATTTGATTTCACCAGAAAATGTATTTGTAGTTTATTTATTGCTTTACTGACGGATAATATGAAATTTGTGATAATGATATTGATATTTTTCATGCATTTCGAAGGCTCGCTTATCAACGTGTTAACCGAGCTTTTCCGTAGCTATAATATAAAAATGTCTGCGACCACGAAACAAAGTGGTGTTCTGGTTGATTTGCTAATGCGGGTCTGGAAGTGTGACTGCCAAAAGACGCGTCCGCCGCTGCGCCGAAGTCGCGTCCAGCGTACTGCAGAGTGCGGCAGTGACGTCATGATTCTGCAGTGTCTTATTGTCAGAGACACGAGGGTTCAAAACGTCGCGGTTGTAAATCGCAGGCTTCACGGGACGGGGCAGAGTCATATTTTCAGCAAGTCCGAATATACACTTTATGTGACGTGCACGGCTGGACAGTGGGCAGTTGTCACATTTTATACCATCATTTGAAACGTTTGGCTATATTTCAGTACTTTTTTAAAATAATATCAATGCATATTCGGCTATATGTGGAGGAAGCCTATCTTCAAATCGAAATCGTCAACGGAAATGTTGGACTTTGCCAAATAAGTGAACTCTTTTGTTATTTCAATCTTGCGGACATACAAATCAAGAATAGGCAAATGATCGTAATTAAAATTGTGTTAAAAAATTACAGTTTGAGGTTGTTGACTCACACTTGTGAAAATTCAAGTTGAAAAGAGATATTTTTATATTATAAATAAAATAATACCAGCACTTTGTGAGATGTTTTAATGTCACAAGGTTTCAACGCTGATATTGTTGACACAATGTCGGAGTAGAAGAGCAACGCTGATGGACATCAAACCCACAATATGTCACATGTTTAGCTCAAAATGATCCGAATCATGTCAAACAGCATTGTGTAATGTATTTGTATAATCCATTGTTGACTCTGACTGTAGAGTAAAGCAGACCGCGTTGTTGTTGTCAAATATGTTTTGATTATTGTTGAGGAGAGTGATTAAGATATTACGATTTTGTGATGTTTGAACTGTAATAATCAACTATTAAAACCAATAGATCATGTAGTTAAAAACAGTGTGTATTCAACTTTGTGACATGCATTTCTTTATTAGAACTTTCCGAGTTTCAATTATCCTCATTTCATCACGTCCACAAAAAGACGAAAAAGCATAATGTGTATTTGATAAAATTATGAAATTGATGAGTTATAATATAAAAGCGTTGATACACGATCTTCGCACCTTGAAATGCTAAATGCATATCTATCTCTATCAGAATATCCATCCGTAAAGCGGAGTATAAACTAAACATCAATTTCCCGATGAAACCAAGGGACTGATCTCGCTAGAAATCACTAGTTAAACGAACAGGAGTAAGGAAACTTAAAATAACATACAGAAAAACAGAGATTCGCGCTCGCTTAATAATCTTCAAAACACTGTTTACATGTTTTTACTTAAGTTTCTGTTGGAAAGTTTCTGCGGTTTAGGCCATCGCGGTTTACGCAGATTTCATTCACATAAACATAACTTTTACTCTTATACGTCTCAACAATATAAAATGTAATCGCGGAGTAATACAGCACAAGAACTAAGACGCTTTACTGAAACATGATTATCTTTCACTGCGACGCTTTCCAGTACATAACGCGTCGTTTATTCTTTCAGCCCAAGCATTGTTCCGTCGTGTGTGTAAATCTTGTAGCTCGAATAAGGCTAATAATTGGGTCCAACTCAGACCAAGTGAGGTCGTATTTCATTCGATCTTCATCTGTATCGACTCGCTGCAGACGACAAATAGCGCAGTATATTGCCAGCGTTACGCAGTGGATGTTTATTCAGTGAATCCAGAGACAGAACAAAGCAAGATTCATAGCTCATTCAATGATAAATAGAACGTTTTAAGAAGTAAGTCTTGATGTAGCTTGAACAGAGAGAATATTTTATATGTCAATGCAATATATTAAGAAAACTCGGTGAACGCGTTGATAAGCGAGCCTTCGTATTGGCCCTAGGCCCTAAAAATGGGTATGAAAACAATTTAATAATATACACAGAACTCGTAAAGATCACGATAGATTTGTCAGTAAAATGTAAAATACATCTAAAATGTTGGTCCCAATGACCATGCAAAATTTGAAGTTGACCCGTCAAACGTTTCAATTTTCAACTCTTCAAAGGATTCTGTTGAAATTTCAGTTCTCCATCTAGGAGGACTATCTGTAAAGATTTCCTCTCCTCTTACATCTCCATCTGTAAAGAACATCTACTTGTTCTGTACATTCAAGTATGCACAATTCCATCTCGATTGGAGAAACAATGCGATCTGTATATTGCCAGTAGCAGAAAAGTACACCCGAGTCAAAAGAGCGAAGAGGTGAATCTCTCTGCGCTCGCTCAATTAGGCCACTTAGTCAAGATGTTAATTAAATATGCGCTTTCAATTTTCAACTTCCGGAGTAGGAAAATTAAATTCTCTTCATGCCACCAATATCACCGAATTGTGATTGTACAGCGAAAATCTCTGCGTTTGTCATTTCCCTGACAAATTGTTCGTCCTGCTAGTTTTCAAAATAAATCAAATAAAGTAATTGATTTGACTATTTATTATCGCGTCTCAGCTTGACATTGTTTTGACTTACTGTGTGCTTGCATTGTGTTAGCACGTGGTGGCAGATGTGGGTCGGGAAACAAGTGACTTCTAACACGGCTCATTAACATACCAATGTGATTCACAACAACTACACGGAATTCTAATATCGTATTTCAAACATGAGGGCAACGGTGAGGGAATGTAGTTCACGGTTTGATTGGAATTTTATTGTAGCTAGACGATTCCTCATGCTGCTCTATTAGTAAAATGTTTATTGTTAATATAATTATTTCATTTATATGACGAAAGTTAAAATAAAGATGAGACATTAGTTCAAAAATAACGGTATAGTCACGGGGAAATGTCATAATTTATTTCTTTATTAGTTTGTTCATGGACGATTTGTTATACAGAATTTACGGACCAAATGAAATAACACTATTTTATATTTTACTGTTCTATTAATATTGTAATATTCAGAAAAGTATCATGTACCTTCTATCTGTATTAGAAAAATAAACGAAATGCCTTACGATATGGAAAAAAAAATCACACGTATGCCAAGACTGTGCGTGGGAAAGGGTGAGGTATAGAAATAAATAAAGTACATATGGATTACAAAATACAATAAAGGTAGTAAAGACGTATGCAAGTCTAATGCGAGTTTATGTGACGCTAAAACATAGATTTCCAATATTAGTTTCCGTGTTTTGCCGAGTTCCACATCAAAGCATCTGGCGTATTTTGACAATCTCTTTGGCATTTCCGAGGAATGTCAAGGCAATATGACCCCAAAATGATTGTCTTTGTACTAAGATGTCTCTAAGTCTAAGCCATCGATTTGTGAATATAGAACCGGACAAGCATATATTTAAAATATTATATAGTCAAGATATTTCCGAAACGTAAAATTAATTATTAAAAATTAATTAAAAATCATCCACTCGACCTTTAAACTTTAAATTACACTGCATTTAAGACGAAGAGATAATCTGCTGTTAAACGTCACACAACACATTATCGATCTTTCATCTAATCCGTAGTTTTGTAACCAATTATCTAGTTCAACAGAGATTCACAAATTGAAACCCGTCGTAGTTATTTTGTATTACTCGTACATTAGAATTGCACTTTCAGCAATCAATAGGTACGCCCTATTTGTTTCTTTTCTAGCAGGGATTTGTTATTTGACTTCTTTATTCCATAGCGGATCGAAACCTCTGAATGCATGCATAGAAAAGTCGGTACACGAACCCCTTTGTGCTCAGCGAAAAGTCGAGGTTCATATTACCCGTACTTGATAATGTGGTTGTGGATTTAGAAAACCCCATTAAGATGAATATTTTAACAAGTCGATCTGATAAAAATATCAAAACATTTCTAGATGATTTGACTAGCGTTTTCCTTGTCATCGGAGTGGCGTCTTGTCTTGAAATCCAAACATTCCAGTGTTAGAAGTGTAGATATTTACACTACAAGTTTAGTGCATAGTAACAAGTTTTAGTGCTCAGTAAGTGCATAGTAAATAGTGTTTAATGCTTGAGATAAAGTGAATCACATAGTTTTAATGTTAATGTACACATTGTTATAACAGTCCCAGAGAATAGTTAGAGTGGATAAGAATATTGTATAGTAAACATCGCTTTTCTAATTGCAAACCTTTCTACTTATTTTGTGCCTCTTAATAAATTGCTCTAAATTTACATGCTCTCTGTATTTCCATGTAGCAAATTGTACAAAAGATATCAAACAAGACCATAAATAGCATTTGATTCATATTCATCTCTGAGCACTGCCACGGTTTAAATAAGCTGTTGTGGGCCATTATACACCATACCTATAGGTACTACATACAACTGTTGTGAAAAATGATTCAATAGAGAAGTTTTTATTGGTCTGCTAAATTTTAAACAGTTGATTAGCAACAAACATTGACATTCCTGAATAGCCACTATTTTATCAGATCATTGAAAAACCAGCCCTTATTGCTGCAATGATAATATGCGAACACTATGAGCCCTCTGCTTTAGCTTTTACCTCAAGGAACAAAACACTAAAACAAACATTCTCGGAAATAAAACATTGTAAAATTCAAGCATCAATGTCTTGTCTCGATAACCAATAAAACTGTTTTATAGTTTATAAATCGTGTAAATATTCAGTCTATTTTGACTCGTTCGTTTAGAAACCAAACAACGGCTGAAAGTTCCTCTTATTGATGAGAATGTTTGGTGTTCATCTGTCAATCGCACGTGGTACTAATCAACCAATCTGCAGCCACAGTGCAACGAAAACGTTCGAATTGTTCCAACTTTAACTTCCACCTATTATTCTGTATCATCAAAAGTTACTTTTTGTCCTCTTTAGAAAAACATTCTGATGGGATTGGAAGCCTTGCATTTAACTTGAACTTTAAGCTTGCCTCAACGCTTATGTCGAATGAAACGTTTACGTTTCAGCACTAACAAGTGAAGTACCGGAAATTGACAACATACACTTATGTGACTAGTTCAGTTCCTTAACGACTGGCTAAAACATGATCGCTTTCTTTTTGACGGACGCCGCGAACGCAAATTGTTCGATGTTTGTGAGCATTCACGTCGCATTTGCGTGATTGTAAATATCCCGCTGCATTTGCCTACCTTAACAGTCGCCTTCGCGTTTGATGGGAAGCCGTGCTACCGCTGGGCCGAAGTTTAAGCCGCAAATCGCATATTAACCTCAACTAAAAGAAATGTGTGCCACACGCTTCTGAAAACATTCAAGTTAATATTTTAGAGTTTCATTGCCAGTAAAACAATCGAATTATTTTATTCTCGCAAGTAAAAGATAAGATTGAGCCCCTTGTCAGGGCAGTATGACAGTTGGTTAGGGATACATACAAAATAAATTATGCTAAAAATAAATAATTGTTATCATATTAAAAGTATGAACGTGGTTATTAAAATTGAGATGAACTTTTATACAAGATAAATCATTGTAATTTAAACGTCCGCCATTGCTCTTATACCACAACAGCCACCAAAGAGCAATCGTGTTATTTGTTTTCCCGAATAGAACACTGACATTAGTTTGGTAGTAGCTTGTGTCTATTTAACACTGGTTAAATGTGAAATTACCGCTTAAAAAGACTCTCACTCTCAACTCTCTATTGTGGATTCGTTGAAAGGCGTAATGGCGGCACTCGATCAGCGGTGTGACGTCATCATCGACTAAACGGTCGCAATCGATCACGTCACGTCACGTGGTCAGGTCTGACCAAGTGTGGTCAATTCAACAATCGGGATTACACACAGAGCACATCGAGTAGTGAACTTGACACCTTCGGCCAACAATGTGCATTCAATTAGCACCTTGTTATTGTTGCAGATATTATGAGCAGAGGGTAGATTCATCCTGAGCTATTCTATGAACTTTGAACAATAACTAATCAATAGTCCATTGACAAAACAATGCAAAATTAATGCTTTCTGTCATTAGAGGTGTCATCATAGAAGGAGAAATCTACATGAAAGCTCCATTGCTGTTTGTTTGTAAATTAATTAATTAATATTTATTTTCTTTTAAACTTTAATTAATTAATACAGCCTATAAAATATAAGCATATGGTTATTGTGGGGCAATGCTATAAGTAAATCAGTTTTGTAAATTACATAGTATGCTGACTTAAATAATGTGCGCAAATTTCTACAAATATGAATATAATAATACAATTAGGGCATAATTTACAGCAAAAGAATCCATAATAATATAATAGTTAAAAGCTACTAAAGCAATTATCCAAGAAAAGGCGCCAGTTATATAACATATTTGTAGAATTATTCTCCTTCTTGCCTGATTCGGAAAGTATTTATGTATCTACACTTTTCAATGTTATAATTTTTTATTTTTTAAAATTATAATGATACAGTCTGGAAACATGTTTTGTGAATTGTGCTCAAAATTAGTTTTAAAACGTGACACAGACAATGTGGCTATAAACAACACATTTACATATCGACATAAACATGGGTTTAAATGTGTTGCACGCGCTGCTTTTTGCTGCCATTTGCTGCTATATTCTCGGCATAATCAACGAAATCCAATCAAATTTATCGGTTTCAATTATTTACTAATGAACTCTATGGTGTGTGAATTGTGTTACTTTTGTTAATTGACAGTGTTATTTACAGTATCAATTAATGGAAATACTAGACAGGAAACGTTTAATTATTATTTTGAGTTTTGGAACTGTTTGCACTGCGGGAATCCTTCTTATACCTCGATTATATGAGAAGGGATTTTACAAGAAATTTCGTCAGAATTGAAGATGAAAGAGACGCCTACATTTAAAATTGTTAGGACTATCACCTGTTATCGTGAATGTTAAATGTGTACATTGTTATGAGGGGAGGTCAAAAGTTCGAGGAATACGGGGGTTATTGTAGGGGTAGGAGTTACTAGATCAAATAGTTCGTTGAGTGACGTATTATTAGCATATGCACACTAAGTTCACTCCTAAGGAATTCAAGGTTCGAATTCAGCTTACAAAATCATGGCTTCTGTTTTGGAAACTGATCTATTTAGAAGATATGTCACAATAAATGGAGAGTACTTCTATGGTCGGTGACAGGCAAAGATGAACCCTGTTTAGCATTGCCAGGTATAGGGCGGCCCATGCTAGCGCGGGTTCATCTTTGCCTGTCACCGACTTTATGGTCCGCTGAAAGAAGCTATGAAGTAGAAAAGAAAATGAAAATGAGAAAAACGACACCTTGAACTTATTAGGGGTGGACTTCGATGACTTTAACCAACAATATGTAAAAAAAAAAAAATGTGAATTATGCTAAGATTTGGTACATTTGTAATAAAAGTCATACAATCGGAATGCTAAGAAGAAACTTCCAACTCACACAACTCCTTCATTCTGTGAACTTTAGAAATCCCTTAGTAGTAATTTCAAACTCCGTGCAAACAAATTATACTTAGAACAGCGATGTAAAGGCCCATTCACAATGTAAACGTACATTTCACGTTATTAGTTTGGACTCTGCTAACATTTTGTTAATATCATTATACTTCAAACCATTGTAAACACATCAATGCAGTATTATCTTTGGTAATCATGGAAGAAAGCATACTTAGTTTCCGCGACTACGACTCTATACGTTCCATTTTGAAATGGGAGTTAACGATCGTAGAAACTTGTAAATACTGATGAAGTACTATCTGTAACGCGCCATAAGGAATACGATAGATTTCATTGTCACACAAAAAGACTCGATTTCAAACAAATCGTAACTAATTGAGTTTTGTATGCGTTTTTAAAGCAATTAAGAATAAAGAAACGCTCTGTATTATGCGTTGATTTTGTGTGTTGCATGCGAATTAATATTCGTGTGAAAGTTCCTGCTCTATAATAGACCTTGGAGATAGCAAGGACGACAATCTATTCAAATGCGTCAAAGGAGCAGTGATAAATTATTTTAAACTTCTTGAATCAACTTGACAAATATTTCAAAACTAGCACGAAATATCCTTAAAATGTCTATAGCTCTTGAAGTTCTTGACAGATGTATCTATCTGAAAACTGTAAACAACTCAATGACCATGCGAAATTTTAAGATAAACAGTCAAACAGTTCCAGTTTCAATTAATAATTTTCAGCCAATCACAAGATCTCGTTCAAAAACTGTTTATTGTGACTGCTGTTATGACCTATAGTATGTGTGCAAAATTTCATATAAATAAGTTGAATGGTGTGACCTAGGTACAAGAAAATAAACATTGAAAGTGCAATATTTAACAACACCGCGGATACGTAATGATATTGTTTGCTATAACAGTAGTGTAGTAAACAGTACATGGTACAGCGTTCTGAGTGTTTTAGTTCTGTTTTTAATAAAGCGAGGTTTGAATAAAGCAGTGAAATGGAATGATTAGCTTCATGGGAATAGGTTTTAGTCCAGAATAAAATATAAAACTATGTATCAGGGCTGATGTGCTGTGACAAAGCGCAGTTTGGAACACTTTCCTTTTCCAAGGATTTAAAAATAGCTTTCATGACGTAATATTGATTAAGCATTTCAGATCGCAGCTGATCTGTGTTCAATTTTAGCATTTTATTACCCAGGGGTTTCTTTCTTTGAAGTTGCTTTGCGATGATCAAGGAAGCGGTGGCCTCAAGTGAGCTTCGTTGCCTGGGAACCGAGTCAAGGTCTAATATTGCGATATCGTTTCGAGCGACTTCGGGTCACTTATTCAGATGATTGAGTGTGTTGCATTTGCACGGCACGCATGCGCAATGACCTCTCGACAACGCCGACTTGGTTTACCTGCGAAACACGCAATAACCAGGGTATCGACATAATATTTCACATTTTCAAGGAAATAAATGTGTTTGAATTAAATACATTATATTATTATCACCCAATGATAGGTAAAAATACTCGTATATTATTACTGCAAATGTGTTTATCCAGTATAATTATTAAAGATCAAAATAATTAATCGATAGGTTCAATTTCAAACTTGTTTGCTAATACAATATTTATTAGAATGGAATTATTAATATTCTAGTTACAGAGAGATAACGGGAAAAGTGTCAGGTGTAACTCGTTGATAATCGAGCAATTTTCGTTCATGAGTTTGCGACATGAGTGAAATGAAACCTGATTAATAAAGCTGATTAATATGCGGTGTATATACTTTATTGAAAGTTCTATGTCTACAACTTCAAACGAATCTTAAAAATTCAAATCTCTTCACCGATTTTGTCGAAAATAAATACGTAAACTAGGAAAATGCTCAGTGTAACGCGTCGATTATATGTGACACCGTGTTGTCTCACAATGACAAGACATTTTATAATAAGAACGCTGGTTGGTGCCAAGCATGCAAATACAGTGAAAGGGACCGTAAGATAGTTATAGTAATGTTATATTATTAAACAAGTGGTAATAATTTAAATTATGTCGATTTCACAAATGGTGACAGAAGTAGGATTTTGAAATAATTTTTCGGCATTTAAAAAAAATCTTAGCCGAATGTAAATTCGTGTTTTACAATGGTGGCAGCACGATTTGACATCTAAATAATAAAACTGTACGACTATTAATTTCACAGAGTCAGCCAGGTCACTTCTACTAGAGTGACCTGGTAATTATGTAAATACATCAACCCTCACTGCTGGTTTACTTTGGGCTATAATAATTATGTTATTGTAAGCCCACCTGGATGGAACGGACGTTGCTTTCATAGCAAACAAAAATGTAATATTTTGTTACGAAGTAAAAAGTGGAATTATAACGTATTATAAAAATACTTCAAAACTGAAGTTTTACCGTAGCTAATTAATAATTGTATGCCCAAGTTAAGTTTATAATAAGTTTAATATTTATGTACACATTTTGTGGTTGCGCGCAACGCGAAGAAGTTTGGTAGGCACGTCACCACAACGGTATAACGTGTTTGCTAGTGTCAAATGATAGCTCGTAAACTGGCTCAACTACTAAACAAGAACATTGCAGCAAAATGCGCCAAAACCTAACTTTTGACAGTGAAGAATGTTATGGTATAGCCACGTGCTGTGTAAAACAGGTGACATCTTATTTGACAAACACGGTCTTTTTTACGAACATTTTTTAAATCGTATATTTTGAAAATCTGAGACATGTCGAACTTAAGCACAAAGGAATGTTTCATCTCAAATATTATAGATGAATCACTACATAATTCACAAATGTGTAAGGCAATATATCGTGATTGAACACAAAATGCCACATATTTTGTAATCACGTAATAATTAATACACATATTACCCATTTAGATTACGATGAGTGTTCTACGTTCTTTCTTAATCCCTGTAAAACCATACAGAGAGAAACATTTGCATTTTCTAGTTTTAATTTCAAAGATTCTACGAAACATCCACAATATTCTCAAGTGACAACTTGAAACTTGCCCCAAATGAGTTTTTTTTTCTCCTTCGGCGAAATTTATTTTCTAATAATGATGCAATTAAACTCGGTCTCATGCGAAGAAAGCTTGCCTCGCGAAAGTGAAACTCTCTCGGAGTTGAATTAATCTCTTTGTCTCGCACGATGAAACTGGGAGACAATTAAACAAAGCTGACCGATCTCATTCGTCGCTTCGAGCTCCGAGATTCCGTGATATTATCTTGCCAATGAGATTTGTTTTAGGAGCAAATATTAGCGATGTTTTGAGATGGTTCAATGACATATTTACAATCTGAAGGGAAGGAAAGCAGTATATTCTTTTACGTCTGCAATAGTATTCTGTGCATTTACTTCTCAAATTTAGCTTCATGAATAAGAGAAGACGCTAAGTTGTAGATATAAATAATCCGCTACTTTCATATGACGTATTTTTGAATCAATGAATGATAAAATGTATGGAGGAAATGTTATATTTTGTTATCTACCGTATAATTTCATCCTTAGATAAATTTGAATTATTTGAATATTTCAAATAATATTTACTACAATTTTCAAAGCTTGTTTTGATTTACCATTTTTGACAATTTTGCAGCTAATTTTACAAATAGTTTGTTTTTCGGTTATTTTATCGTTAGAAAGGAAAATAAGTCTGAATTGGTCTACACAACTATTTGAAGATTCAAATGTTCATTTATAGAACAAATATAAGGTATAGCTTTTCATACATATAATTGTACTTCATTTATAAATTGAATTATAATGTTCATCATTGCTGAACATGCAGAAACAATCTGAGCCGGAACAACTTTTAATTATAGCAGCCATTTTAAATCTACTTTCAACAACTTTATAAAAGTGATTATAGATACAATATCCCAGCATTGTATTTCTCTTCCTCAAAGTGTTCTAGAACGTGTTATTGACAATTTGTCAGGGAAATGACCGCGTCGTATGCGAGCTTCCACATTAATAGTTGGGGTTCGTTGTGGAGTTAATAGGTTCATTAATTCGTCTTTATTTACACAGGCTTCATCCCTGGAGTATGTGCGTTGCGGCATCAGCCCTAATACATGCTGCAAGGAGTTTGATCAACTTTCCTATCCATCCGCGTTACATTGTCTCAAACCACGCTACATCATGACGCTGTAAACACAGCAAAACTCGAATAAAAAACTTGTGGTGGTGTGAAAACATGTTACTTTATAAAGAAATGTTACGGAGAAATGGTATTAAAAAGTGAATGAGTTTTATAGGAGTTTTAGATGAGACAGGATGGAATAGTGGATCATGCGAAAAGCGAAAGAATATGAGGCTGAACAGTACCATCAGTCCATACACCTCAGAGATCAACTATCAATTTAATATGATTCATATCTGTTAAGCCCAATTTACACGGAGCAATTTCTTGTTCAACTTCTGTGTCACACTTCTATGTCACATTTCTTGATAGAAATTAGAGCAATGATATAAAAGTTGAACTCAAGTTCTGTGACAAGAAGTTGCTTCGTGTTAACACAAAATTGTATGAACAGTGCGAATGTGACACAGAAGTTGTTCAATAAATTGTACCGTGTAAATCAGGCTTTACGATAGGACACTATTTGACCAAATTTTACCCCAAAACTGATTATTTCAGCGTCCCAAATTCGTGTATATTGTGTTAAAAATGCAATAAAACGCCGGCATGTTGTGGGGCAAAAACCCTCCTACCCCCCCTTTCTTCCGAAACAGATTGTGTGTTAGCTCTTTTCACTAAATATTCTTCACACGTTGTATCTAAAATCACATATATTGGTGACCGCACCCCCTCCACCACCAGGCTGCTCCCATACTCGGTTGCAGAGCGCTCGCCCGGCAAGTGACGTATGTCTCGAAGTCGAGTAGTAATGTTTCAGATTTAACCTCACTTCATTTCGATCATGAAACATCATTTGAGCTTCGATTCATCACAAAACAACAGCAACACGTCTAGTGCCTATGATGACGTCACCTCGGGTGCGCTAGACGTGTGACGTCATCGCCGTGTTTACTTTCCGCGAGTGGATGATGTGTTGAGGTTGACATCTGAGAGAACAATCACGCGCCGCGGTCGAATGCAAACAAGTGAATAAACCACAAGATCCACCCCACGTGACTCGGCCCATAACGACCAGCCGAGGAGGAAGTAATAGCTTTTATTGACTAATGACAGGCGGAATAAAATCGATCAAGCTGGAATTTAACTACAAAATAATAGAGCTTCTTAGCATTACTTAACAACCAGTTCATTAATGTATGACAACACGAATTTATTATAAGTGGAATATGCTTGTTTGTGCGTACTATCGTGATGCAATTAGCACATACATATTGTTATAAAATAATTATACTGACGTAAGGAGAGTATTTTATTGAATTCTCTTGAATTTGGTGACGTAATTCTCATAATAATTTAGCGGATTTTTGGGTGGTACGGGACAGTTGTGATATTTGAATGGTTACAAATACAGTGTGTCCAGAGGTCTTAATATTTCCACTGCACGAAGCATAGACTCACGTATGTCCCGCGGACGACGTGCCCAAGAAGGCTCTGGAATACCGGCTTCCCGACTCGTCGCCTATCCCATAAATCCCCGCTACCGCTGCTGCCATATCGCTGCGTCGTCTCTTCACCAGTCGGTAACATAGTCACTTGTACTTTGCCGCTCATGGAGATGTCCATGAGGATCCATGTGGCTCAGCACATGGCCGTGTGATACAGCACGCAGCGCGCGGACGAGACTGAGCTGCTAGGCACGCGGGCGACGCGTCCCGTCACGGCGTCCAGGCGACGCCGGCGCACGACGGCGTCCCAGACGCGGGTGAGCTGAACACGCGGCCACCCTCACGGCGTTCTTCGTACACTTGTGGCTATTTAATACGGGCGGTGTACGTGTGATTGACACTCTTCAGTTGACTCATTAGGAGTTACCATGACGACACTCTTTCAACTGATGGAAGTTGACTGATCGAAAGCGAAAGGCGAAAGTTTCGTCGTGAAATGTCAAATCTGAAGAGTGGATTGACTACGGAAATTTACTGAATTAGTTTAGTTTTAGTTTCAATATTCTTTATTATCACACAAAATAAAAATACAATTCACTACAATCTATGCCCCACAAAAATTAATTGTCATAAGCATCTATGGTTACACAATCTGTGTAACATTTAGGCCAGTATTTCAAACCAGTAGTAAAGTCTAAACGGTCACTCACGGAATGTCATTGCTTGTTGCCTTGTCAATATAGTCCTAATCAACTTTTAAGCTTGAGCTGAGTATTGAAAAACTGCCCCTTAGTGCCCATAGATGAGAATTATACATAATCTTGAAATGGGACGAAAAAATTTATTGAAGCTTTTTCTTTTGTTTGGCTAATCTTTACATCCTTTATTTCATCCACTTCATCATTTCATTACATCATTTAATTCAGAATAAAATAACTGGAGTTGCTCAACTCTATTGTCTAAATAAAATAAGAGTGGCATTTTGTGTATAATTCATGAATGAGTTGGAAAACGGAAGAAGATTATACCGGTACAGTAATTCAGTGTGAAATTCTTCCCCTGTTGGACACCAGGTGTTGTAAAATATAATTGCAAACACCCAGACCAAATGTTTGGGCAATGTGTGTTTCCGGAAATATTTCTACCATTTCATACTCCCTAATGTTACTATAGACGGTGAAAATTGTGAACGAGGTTTTGAATTACCGAGTATAAAGAACATATTAACGATATGATCCCCTGTATATGTACACAAGGATTCAGCGTCAAATATGTTTACACTTGACTACAAAAACAAAATTCTAAGAATCATTCTGAGAGCCTGTTCTGACCTGTATGTGCAACAAGTTTTGCACAGTAGTCCACATATTTTCAACAATTTACCAACCTGTCAACTATTGGACATTTCATTATTAGTTGTAAAATTATGCGATGTTATAAAACTGTAACCCTTCCTGAGCAAAAGAGGTTGAAATCATTACTCAAACAATGGCACAAACGCAGACAGAATCATGCAACAATTCGAAGAATATTCAGGCTCCTGTGTTTAGCGGAGTAACATTCATCAGAATAAGAAGTATTATAACTAAGGACAGAGAAGGACACATATGTAATGTTATTGTTCGATGTAAAATGCAATGAGCTTTCATTGGTCTTGCAATGAGTCTTGGAACCGAAGTTCAAAGTTCTGTAACTGATTATAATAGACCAATTTAAAAATTATCTTGGGGGCTCAGTTTTCTAATAAATTATCGTAAGAAGTTTGATATCTAGGTACCCAAGTCCCTGTTTCAACAATACATAGGATAGGGACTTTAGTTAGAAATCAAACTGCATATGATTGCCACCAAGATAATGTTCAATTCGGTCTATTGGCAACACCACAACTAATCACCTCGACGACGAAGCAAATGTTGACACAACTTTCAACCTGGCAAAGTTGAGGCGTGGGTCAACGAGAGGAAATCCGGACTTGTATACGTCAGTCCGCTACCTTGTATAATTCATGTTCTAGACATCGTGGTGTCTCGCTCACACGCACGGCGAGACGTATCGCCCTCTCTCGCTCGCACTCGCATCGGACATCGATCCGGGGACCATGTCAGGGGACGCAGTGACGTCACACGCTTTCACGTGGCTTCGTACCTCAAGTACAGAGTTTATTTCAATAACGCAAATAGAAATGAAAAAAGCACAATATAGTTTCATATCTTACATGAAACACTAGTTCGTAAATATTTCGTCATGGTAGTTTCTTTAATTTATGAACGTCACTTGAAACATTTTTAACACTACCCTCGCATTTATTTCTCACTGAAAAATAAACATCAAACTACACGAGCAATGTTTTGAATCAATATTCGAGGTCCAAGATAATTAATACAAATCAACAGAACAAGTAACTGAACACAATAATTGAATAAAGTAAATTGAAGAATGTAAGAAGTAAACACAACATTATTATACTTGAAGAATTTCGGTGAGTGAAAACATCGTAAATGTAAAGTTTGCATATTCTCAAGTCTTGATCTCGTTGAGTTCTGATTCAGAATATTGATCCTTGTAATTCGTGCTGAAAGCTGAAACCAACTAAGTAAATCAGAGATGTACCGTGTTTGTTGACATAGAGGTGGATTTAGTTGGTTTATAAACCACTACATAAGTCGTGGAAATGACATTTGTATTGAGGTGAGCCCAGCGGCAAAGCTCTAATCCAGTACAATGTATATACAAAGGAGAGAAAAATGATTTTATATAAAACAAAGACAACTGCGTAGACCAAACTACATCAAAATCTCCATCTTCTCTGGTAGCTGATTATGCAAGGTCGAATATGCATTATTTTAATTGTGATTCTGCTGTGGCAATTTACGAAGAAAACAATGTGATAAAAAGAAAATTTGTTGAAGCTGCATTTATTTTGTGTAATATTTTCTTATAAACGAGATGAAAGGGGGTATGACAAGTTCACCGGTTGCTCAGTAGGGGCCATTTTAAGCTAGTAGTTAGGTTTGTTTTGTTTTGGTGTTGTCTTGTCTTCTCCGTCTCGCCTGAGGAAACCGACCGAACGCGTCGGCGAAGTATCGCGGTCCATTGTATATGGCTTTTAATTATTACCAGTGTTTTTATCCTAGATTAGTGGTATGGTATCGATCTTCTCGTTTTATTAACAGATCGCCCAATGCTAAGAAATATGATTTGCAAGAAAACGAATCTGTCATTTGGACGCTGACCTTAACATTAGTGTATAATTTTGCCTACAATATAAAAAGCTATACTCTCCAGTGCTCTGCAATGTATTACGCTATAGGTAGGTAGACGTAATTAAAAAGCTTTCTTACTTTTTAAAACTTTAGAGCAAAACACTTAGCGTAAGTAAAAGGGCTTGGCTTTGAATTTTGTAAATTCATAACACAGTTATCTCTTGTCCTTGCGTAAAGGACACTTTATGTGATTCAAGCGATAAATTCGAAATACGAATAATGGTATGTACTATTAACTTAAATATCGTTCAAATAGCATATGGAGTAATTTTCTGTATACAATGGTAGCACTCAACATTGTCTGAGTCCCAACAGATGCGATGCAGTTTGTGAAAGTTTAAAACATGTATTTCGTAAAAATTATTAGAAGATTATCAGAACAATATTTTCTTCGTATTTTATGAGAGAGTTGGTAACATATTATATCAAGTTGTGTTGGTAATTTTTGGATTGCGATGAAAAATCCTGGACATTTTTAATTGTGTAAAATGTAAATGTATGCTACTTTGGAAACTGAAAGGCAACACGTTTGTCTGAAAGATATGAAACTTGGAGTGACCATTCATTATATGGGTATTTATAACAAGACGGCTTGGCTTTTTACTTTTTTCTAAAAAATATATCGTAACGTACCGGATTTTGGTTACAATATTACTAACATTGTGTAGGGCCCATGCAGTCGAAATAGCAACGAAGTGATTGCAATTTGATAGCAGTCATAATATCCGCATATTCTTCATAAAAGCGAACTCTTCAGGAAGTCTGAAGTGGCGAATATTATGGTGTAAAATGGAGATGAAATTAACAGAAATTAATGTTGTCTTAATATAATGTCAATCCCAGAAAAAAACACTCCGTGTAAAAAAGGCAGCCAAGTCTCTTTACTTAAAAAAAATCAACACCGAAAAGGAGTGATATCAAAAAAGGAGCCAAGTCAATGACATTTCCAAGTATTTAATCGTATCTTTGAAATAAAAGTATAAACATCGAGAAATACTTTACAAAAGGACTTGGCGCATCGTTTTTTTAAAGACATCATTCTATCCTAAAAGTGGAAAGATTATTAACAAGTAGGTACATATTCCTCTTTTTATTTAAGCCAGTATCTATGAATCAAGCTACTTTTGGTAATGGCTATTTTATAATTTTGTAATGGCGATAGAAGAAAGATGTCATGCTGTAATAGAAGTAATAATAAGGGCGGAAGAATTAAATAACAAGGAAGTGGGCTCATATATATTCTTATAGCACTGTTAATATGGTGATATTAGAAGGATATCTTTTCATAATTTGATCATGACTGAGGGAAATCATGAAAAGTTGTCAAATAATTACTAACTATTTATAGAACACTATTATATTATGGAAGTATATTATTATGGTATATATTATACCATTATATGGTATATATTATTATGGTTTTAATAGTTGTTCAATGTGACTTCACTGTGTACTTTGTGAAATGTATTGTTATAAAATGTGGATTAATAGAAATGTATTTCATTGTGAGAATGTATAACGCATGAGACTTAATTATGTTGACCACAAAACAATAATATGAAGATAACTATTGTATATTTATTACAAATATAGGCAACAAGTTTCATCGCGTACATATTCAAATAGAAAATATTTTACAGTAGGTATGTAGGTATAATATGTAATTGAAAGTTGTGTCCCTATTATTCTTAAAATTCTAAATGACGGTTGTATATAAATGGCATATGCTTATGAATAGAAAAATGTCTTTAAAAAAACGATGCGCCAAGTCCTTTTGTAAAGTATTTCTCGATGTTTATACTTTTATTTCAAAGATACGATTAAATATTTGGAAATGTCATTGACTTGGCTCCTTTTTTGATATCACTCCTTTTCGGTGTTGATTTTTTTTAAGTAAAGAGACTTGGCTGCCTTTTTTACACGGAGTGTTTTTTTCTGGGATATCACTTCTTTTGTTAGTTTATTCATACAGCTTGTAGCACATGTCCGAGCAAGGACCAATTTCTTTTAAAAAAAAACGCCTCAACCGATTTGGATAGGTACTAAGAAAAGTTGCGTTTGGTAAAAGATTAAAATGATTATCCAAGAAGAATAGCTTAAGTTTCGTTACAATCGGTCCAGCCGTTTTCGATATATGACGTCACTTCCGGTTTTGAAATAGCGGCCAAAAATAATGTCGTCTTGAATTCATAATTATAAGTCCTACAAAATTGCATAATTTGATTACAATCGGTACAGCCGTTTTCGATATATTATAACGTCCCTTCCGGTTTTAAAATGGCGGCCGAAAATAATGTCGTCTTGAATTCATAATTATTAGTCCTACATATTTCCAAAATTTGGTTGCAATCGGTACAGCCGCTTTCGATAATGACGTCACTTCGGTTTTAACAATGGCGGCCGAAAATAATGTCGTCTTGAATTCATAATTATTAGTCCTACACATTTCCAAAATTTGGTTGCAATTAGTGCAGCCGTTTTCGATATATGACGTCACTTCCGGTTTTGACAATGGCGGCCGAAAAAAATGTCGTCTTTATTTCATAATTATATTAGTCCGACATAATTCTAAAATTTGGTTGCAATCGGTACATCCGTTTTCGATATATGACGTCACTTCCGGTTTTAACAATGGCGGCCGAAATTAATGTCGTATTGAATTCATAATTATAAGTCCTACACAATTCCAAAATTTAGTTGCAATCGGTACAGCCGTTTTCGATATATGACGTCACTTCCGGTTTTAGAAAATGGCGGCCGAGAGCACTGCAACCTTGAATTTATAATTATTTACAATGTATGTTTACTAAATACCTATTTAAAAGTATAAAGTGGTGAATTTAGTGTCATTTAGAATATTAATGACGTCATTTAGCATTTTTATGACGTCATTTCCGGTATAGGTAATAAGAAAACAATATAGTTGTATCTAGTTGATACTTCATGAATGACCTTCTGAATTCAATAGCGCTAATTGCCGTCAAATGGCTCATGCCGTTTTCAATATATGACGTCACTTCCGGTTTCATTTAGTGGTTCCTGCCGCCATTTCCGGTACCGTTAATTTGTATATTCATTTATCCCAATTGATTTTTCAAATAGATTGCAGAATGAATAGACAGGAGCTAGTTCAGTGGCAATCGGTACAGGCGTTTTCGATGTATGACGTCATTTCCGGTTTCAGGAATGGCGGCCGAGAACACTGTGTATTGAAATTATAATTTTGTATTGTCTATGTTACAATGTAAGATAATGATATGTGTATTTAAAGTATAATTTGATGAAATAAGCTAAATATTGCAAATTTATGACGCCACTTCCGGTTTAGGATATAAGAAAATTATATTTTTAAGTAACATACTTCATATAGATGACCATCTAAATCGAATGGCGCTAATTTCCTTCTAATCGGTCCAGCCGTTTTTCATATATGACGTCACTTCCGGTTTAAAAATGGCGGCACAAAAAATCACAAGAGGCAAGGTATCATCAGACGCCAAAAGTGCATATGTGGTAAAAATTTCAGGTTGATCGGTTTAGCCGTTTAGGCTGTGGCGGTGACAGCAACTTTTTCGGGAATCATATGAAGAAGAAGAAGAAGAAGAAGAAGAAGAAGAAGAAGAAGAAGAAGAAGAAGAAGAAGAAGAAGAAGAAGAAGAAGAAGAAGAAGAAGAAGAAGAAGAAGAAGAAGAAGAAGAAGAAGAAGAAGAAGAAGAAGAAGAAGAAGAAGAAGAAGAAGAAGAAGCAGATGAAAGCGGTGTAATTTCACGATTTTCATGGCGCTCTAGGTCATAAACGGAATGACTGGTTGTTGTCGCGTGATGTATATGTTGTCAGGTGGGCCATAGCTCAAAATTAAGACATTTCACAACAATGAGAGATTTTCCATTGTTGAGATCCAGTAGGCCGAAAATGCCATGTTGTTGCTTACAGTAAAAGTAGTTGGTCTGCTCCTCAGTTTATTAGGCAGTAACGGTATGTTCAGTGAGTGTGAGTGTATAGTACGACTTGGCTGGGTGGAGCGACCGCTCCACTAGATCATTTTTCGAAATCAAAATATTGCGTGAAAAAGTCCCGTGAGTTGTAGAATCAAGTAATGAATGAGGAAAATAACCTGCAATTCTATCGAATTATTATAGAGGGAACAAAATGTAACATAGGTACGTCGAGGATCATTCTGAAAATAAATACACTTTACACATAAGTCTCGCTCATCTCGACTGAAGTCACTTAATCCTTCAATATTTTTTACAATATTACTGATTTAGTAGTGACTACATACAGTAGGAGTTAATAAAATGGCATTAACCTTTTATTCATGAACAAAGTGATAATTCCTTTCTTTAAAAAAAAAACGTCGAGTTTTTTGGGCACAAACATTTTGTCGGTGGAAAAAGGTGAAGCACTTACATAATTTAAAAGAGTGCCTTCTCACCTCATTGAGTGCAGTAGTTAGGCCAATATCGCGTTTTCTAGTCACGTGGAATTGCCAGAATCGCCTTAATGAAAATGTTGGACCCTGTTATTAATTTTGCTATATCAATAAAGTGTCATTGAAAATTCTTTCTGAATGGGAAGAAATGAATCAAAATTGTGAAATGTGTTATTGAGTCCATTAATAAAATCACCTCCCATCGCTGTAGCCATTACTTTGACCTCTCGCATGGACATGACTCGTTATTGTGTCCCGTGACAGTGTGTAGCTGATAATGGTCTCAGTGTAGTGTACAATGTGGCATTGTTCCACTGAGAGAACAACTCTGGTTACGCACCAGCCGGTGCAATATGTGTCGCCCCTAGCGCTCGTCATGACAGGCGGGAAATTGCACCACCATTACCCCGTAATGTGCGCGCGGTAATTGATGGCCCAGCCGCGTGGCGCGCTGCTGATAACAACTGTCTTATTGACTGAACCACCGGCGTCCGAAGCTCTTTAGAAATTGTCATCAAACTTTTCTGGACGTAGTTGATTTCTGATCTTTGTTCGCTTTTGACCTACATTTTGACAATTTATGCACTCTTAATCAAAATAATCTCCGATTTTTCTGTTTGTAGTAGCGTTTCTACATATGAATATGAATCCTATGTGAACGTAATCAAATTTAGATACTAATATATTTTACAACCGTAGGAACTGACCCCCATTCCAAAACTTTTGTGTAAGAATAAATAACAACTTATACATTAACTGTAAATACCATAGATTTTACTCTTTATTCTGTCAATTCTTAAAAACGAAGTGTGTTCTATAAATGTGATATTTTGAGAGTATCTGGATTTGAGCCGCCTTCAGAACATCAAACCACCGCCGCCGTCTAGTGTAAAGTGGTGTGTGGGCGAGGAATGAAAATAGACTTGTGACATAAAATCAGGTGAGTGCGATGATGTCAAGCAAAACAAGATCAAGATGACGCTTTAGGACGAACATGTCGAGATATCGCAACAGATCAACGCTGTCTTATCATCAACTTCATATGCAAGATTTACAGATAAATATTCGTGCTTCTGTACAGCGAGAGAAGGGGAAAAAAAGACTCCTTCACAGTTACAAGTAATGAGCTTTTAGTTCTCGAAGAAACAGAAAAGCTCAAACATTCAGGTTAAAAGTACACTGTTGCCAAACTTATAAGCTGTTAAAACGCTTATAAATGGAATCCGTTTATGCTGACAATATTCCCCTTCGCTGGTGGTTACAGATTCGGTACTTTATAAAAACGTGAATTAGTATCTGGGAATATTTTTTTTTAATCGAGGCCATTCATAAACGATGCAACAGATTATATTTTATTCTTGTGTAGATGTCTGAAGAATCAAATTATTTAAATTAATTCAAGAAAAAGTAATATCACATTAAAAAATTATTAGTTTTTTGTATGTGACCCAAAAAAATCTTAATACGAGAAACGGAAAGGGTTTGGTTGAAACAATGATAGGAGAAGAATTATGCATCTTTCATACAACTTAACAATGTTGTTTTGTGTATTTCTATACCGAGTTTCAGTAACTACACCACGGAAAGCCATTCCCCCTACACACGCCCTCCCCCCGTTGTTTAGCGTAGTTTTGCGGAGTTGGCAAGTTATAACTGCAGTAACCAGCATTGCAGTGGCCAGATATCGCATCAGTAAAACCAAATCCAGAATCTTTCAAGTCTTCATGCAGAGCAATATAATTTGCATGTGGTGTTGTCGGATGGTTTAGCCGATGTTAGTTGACGTTGGTACAATTGGTACAATGTAATAATTAATGGACTGGCAACGTAACGGTTTTCCTTGCTTGCACGAACTTCTTTTGTTCTACATCAACAATGCAAAGAAACTATGTTTTCTTGACTCTGATTTGCGCGGTGGACATAATGTTGGCACAGATGTCATGTCGGGTAGGTATAACTTAAAACTGATGTTAACTGATGTTGACTACTGAGTCATTGACTATATTCACTGCATTAAAAAATGAACGATTTACTTAAATTTGAGATCATTTAATCAAATTTTCATTTTGGTAATCCACATCTCGTGTTTCTACCATTCAACGTGAGAAGGCAAATAGAATCGACATAATAAGGCTCCATCACTAGGAGTATATGCTATTGATAAACTCAAAGATATTATTTACTTAGCTTTAAGTTGTCAAATCCACTTGGAACAAAAATGATAACGATTCTGGTTTCACAGTGGATTTAGCTGTAAAAAGTATAAATATCTCGGAACTTGAGCCCCTTCATGTTCCCCTGCTCTCATGCCTGGAGTTCATTGTTGTAAAATATGATCAGTGATTTCTGGATAATCAAACTACAATATGACTGTTCAAAAAGCAGGGTCACCCAGATCATTTATGTATTGGTCTATTGAGATAATGAACATCACAAAACAAACAAAAAATATTACCAAATAAATTGTGATTGAAAGTTCTGATGAGTGATTAACTAAGCGTGTAGTTTATTATTTCTTGATTTTCTACTTGAATCTGATCTATTTCCATCTACATGTAGATTTCGCCGATCTGTCGTTTTCTAGGTTATTTATTTTTAAATCCTCCCCCACCTGCTCTGTAGTAATTATATCTCTCTGGTTAGTTAAATCTGTGACGTCAGAGCCGGGGCCAACACAGCTCCCATCAGTTCTACACAGCAGTATCTCTCACTGACTCCTCATGCAGATGCTTCTGTGTAATATTGTAAGTGATGTGACGGAAAGCTGCATAACGAGTTGATCAGCGAGGTGGCAGCACCATGATCAGTTCTGTACTTCAGAGTCAGAAGGGCCGAAGTAAATTTTCTCAATTTTGTGATGCATCACTTTTGGAATCATGAAAGTCAAGCTTTATCAACCGCAAATTGACAGAAATGAAAATAATCACAGTAGAGTGAAGAATTATCTTTTACAATTAAAGATGTTAATTATAAATAAGGTTGGATGAAGGCCAAAACTGGTTTATGAGCTTGCTTTCAGACTCATTGAAATGGGCTGCAAGCTTCTGCTTCCAATGTACAGAGATGATTTAGCCAACGTGGATAATTTTGTCTGGAATGAGGTCTGAGAATCAAGTAGAACACTGTTATGAAATATCCAAACACCAAAATCACAATAACTCTCTTCACACAGAAAAGTCAATAAAAAAGTTCCTCTCCTACAACAAAATATAAAAGGTATGACTTTTGCTGCAATAAATTAGAAGGAATATACCTATAACCATGCTATAACACTTATTCATGTCGGTTGGATGCTTTATGGTTGTTAGTGCAATATTGTGAATTAGACAAGAGCAGTATTCAAATCAATACAGCATGTAGTTTCTTGTTTCTGTATTTGCCGGAGTGTCTGTCAGTCTCACATTCCGCCTCGCTTGACGCTTCCCAGCATGCAACGCGGTCCTCCATTCATCGCGCGCAAATAAAGTGTTTGTCTCTCCAAGCCAACGCGTGTGTCCTGGCAGTTGGTTCTGCTTCCTCTCTTGTTTTTCTGCGTCTGGAGCGCCACAGGTCAAGCCCTTTGCTCTTGCAGATGCACAAAAACATGTGTTTACAACCTTGATAGTTTTAAACATTGTTTTATTTTCATACATAAAATTGGACCTAATTAAATATTAATTTCCTCAAAGAGTTCGTGTCAGTAAATCTCTATTTAGTTTTTTCGAAACTTTATTACTGACTATTAGAAATCTCCAATATATTTTGTGTTTGGTCAGCTCTCATTGGTTAATATCTAATGTCAATAGAAAGATACAATATTATTTAACACTCCTGCAACAGCTCTTTCAATATTATGATTACTTGTTTTGTTTGAAATTGTTCTCTTCAATTCACAAGACTCAGGAACATTCAGACGATAGGAAAACGCTCTGTGTAACGCGTTAACAAGCAACCCCTCGTATTGCAAGCGAATTAATACAAGTGGGAAAGTTGCTGCCCTATAATAGACCTTGGAAATAGCTTGGATCGAGAGCGTCAAACGAGCAGTGATAATTTCCTTGCAATTTCTTTGAACAATCTTGAACACATTATTTCAAAACAAGCATACAGTCAAGGAGGCTTGAAATTCAAATCCAATCTGTCTGAAAATTGTCAAAAGCACTTCAAAATAAAACAAATTATCTGTCACATGGTTCTATGTTAGATTTTCCACAAATTACAGAATCTTGTTCAAAAACTATAACTGTGAACGCTCTTCTGACATTAGTGTGTGTAAAATGTAATACCGATGGTTCAACGGTGTTACGTGGCGACGAACAAACACAGAGAAGTGTAACTCTCGTGTTATATTCTCTGCTCATCATCAGCAAGTGTTCAACTCGTACCACTGATATCGGATTGCTGCGGGATGTGAGTTGTGGTGGAATCATATCAAGAAGATGCCGCAGTGTCGGCCGCAAGAACACCGCAGACCTGTCTACACTCGTCACTGTACAGAACATGCCACGTCGACCATTATACTCTTAACTGTTTGTATTTATACAAACAGATAAAGTGTAAAAATTTCTCAGGTCATACTGATCAACCAATTTATCTTAAATATTGGTTTAGTTTTTTTTAGCGAAACCTGATTGGTTGAAAAGAAAATTTGAATCGTAACTCCGATCAAGTTACAAATTTTACATCCTTATTGGGACCAATATGTTATTCAGTTTACCAATTTTCAACCAAATCGCTCAAAAGCTTCGAGAGTTATTAGATTTTTTTTAAATATATTTGACAAATTTGACTCATCAAGAAATATATTATTTTTCACCGCAACTTGATGGAAATGTTTAGGGTTTCTTTACAACTGATTCAAAGAGCTCCTATACAAAGCAATAACTTTCATACATCATATTAATTTCCATGCTATTCAAGGGCTCGCTTATCAACGCATTACCCAGAGCTTTTTCCTATAATTACAATTCAGAATGCAGAACATCCCTTTACGGGCATTAAACATTTGATTATTTTTATACGTTTATATAAATGTTTAGACAGTATTACAAAAGTGGAACAATATGGCGCTCTCGCCAACCTTGACTGCAAATATAAATTAACACAAACACTGATTTTGTTCGCGATGTAAAGAGCTTGTGCCCGAAGGGTCACCAGCTTGATTGCTGTGGCATAATACCGAGTTCACAGTTCCTGTTGGAATATTACTTCGTGTCACTGGTGAAGTTTGATCTCCATCTTTGCAGTGTATCCGTGGGTCAAGTCTTCCATACAACATTTGACAACAGCTTGACTCCAACCCTGTGTCAGTAAAGCACACAATAAGGCCTGCTGGATCCATACAATTCAATAGAACCTTTCAATAAAGCGAAGCTAAGCATTCTGAGGTTTTGCCGTCTCTTCAGTCAAATAGGGAAGGAGGATAGTTATATCTGAAAGTAACCTTTTAGTAGCACACATAAAATATTCTGGTATTTGGTGTGTTTCATTCTAATATCTGGTATATTCTGTCATTTCTGGTATTTTGTGCAGTAATGCCACTATGTATATATTTTTCGTTGAGGAATGAATATTGTATAATGTACCTACAAAACGCAGGGAAATAAATGTATTGTAAGAGGGAAGGGTCTAAACAGCAATTTTTAATATTGTATTCGTCTCTGAAGTGACAGTTGTAATTGCTCTTGGAAAAGAGCAAACCCCTTTTTTATTTTATTAATATAAGTTATGTTTGGAAATTCATCTACATAGTAAGCTACTTTTATAACTTCCCTAAAATAAAACCACTCGTAAGATCTTGAATATAACACATTCCAAAAATGATGTTCCTCAAAGAGTAATTCATTCTCTACACTTTTCCTTCAACTATACAACCAATCTAAAAAATTACGAAATCCGCCAGAGTGCAGATTGATGTCCATCTCCTTTAGAAACAAAATATTGAAGAAGAAAATAACAGTAGTCTGGTCATGTAAAAAGTGACTGATCATTTGATTGCGCATGTCATATTCACTCAACAGATATCAAAAGAGCAAATACAGGAAATTAAATGTGGGCATATCACTTGCCACTGTAAATCGCCTCCTACGCAAAACATTAAATTAACTACGATTCTAGAGACACTTATATTTTATTCCCCTAAATTTTTAAGCAATAAACATCGAAATGAATACTGGACGTGGTAATTTTTCTGTCAACAGCTAAATCATGGCAGAAGAAATCAACCAATCACTGTGCAGTCAAATTTTGGAACGACAAAATTCAAATGAAGGGAAATAGGAACTCCGTTTCGAACATTGAAAATGGATATGAACAACAAAAATATTGAAATAGTTAATTTAGAACTTTCGAACATTTAACTGTTGGAGATCGGTCGTGATTGGTTGAAAGCTAGAGCGCTTTTTCAAACGGTTTGCATAGAAATTCTGGCATTCAGGACGAGTTAAAACTGTTCGAAAAAAAACATTGTGATAATTGAAAAATGTTTAATTTCTTATACGCAGTCGCGTATTAAGTATCATTCAACAATTCTATACGAATCGCTTCTTTATAGGAGGAGGCAAATACGAGGTTTCGTTCGTAGAGGAGGCAAATATAATAATCCCAGTGGTTCATCATCTCAAAAGAAATCAAATTTCAACATCAGAACACGTATGTTTCCTTCCTCAGCTCCTGAGTGTCATCCTGATATCTCGCGGTACGTGCTGGTAGCCACTCGGCAAGTCAAGCATTGACGATTTTCCCCGCCCCCGCCATCAATGAAGCGCAATCATTCTAACTCGGAGAATGCTATCAAATGGCTCATTCCAATCGATTTGCCGCCTCCATTCTGCTTGTCAATAGCCCTGCCTTGCATGTAGAGGGAATAAATCAATACTGACAACCTATTGTAGACAGGGACATCAATATTAAGGGCGATGCGTACAGGAAAAATGGAGGCATATCTTTATTTAACTGTCAGGTGCGATCCTAATGCGAGTTCTAAATAATAACTTGGTGAAATAATAATATGCTGTCATTGAACTGTACAATTATTTCATATTTGTTGTCCTCTTTGAAATTCTAAATAGTTGTAATTTGAAAATATCTAATAATGCAGAATTTGATAATTTTTTCTCACTGATGAACGCTTCTAAAGTTCTAGTATAGGTCTTGATTGCTTGTAGGTAAATGTGAGAATTTTATAAACAGTATAGGTACTGATTATCCTGGACAAAAATCTGGGATTTAGAGAACTAAAATTTTGGGTTAATAATAATAGATACAATTTCGTCAGTAAGCAATTAAATCTGTAATAAATAAATAAATAGATAAATAAATGCCAGAGTTCAGAGATAATATAAGACGACATGTCATCAACCAACAAAATTGTATTAATTTATCATTTTAATATTGGCTATAAGCTATAAAGCTTACAGATGTTTACTTGTTTTGTTTAATACTTAGAGTTGCAATGATTTTCGGACCTCATTAGTGTCAAATAACGGCAAGAATTATGACTCCTATCTGCACGACATCGTCGCAAGAAGCTTCGAAATGTTGTCTAATGTTGGGCAATACAACGCTATCGAGCTTCTTATTGTAATGTCTCCACCCACCTCCAGGAAACTTTCTGGAGTCACTGGAAAACCAACCGCGCGATGATAACTCGCCGGTTATTGATTCCCCGGTTTCACGTCCCGAGGTGCAGGCAAATAATCAACAAAATATTGGGCACATTCCAAAGAGAAAGTTTCACACAGGACATTATTAGAAAGTCGCGTAGGGGAAACATAATCTAGAATTTACAATTGTCGAGTAATTTCATTCGAAAATAGTAAAACAAAAAAAAACCACTCAATTAGGGTACAAATATGTAAGTTTATAAGAAATTGAGTAAAGCTATTTTGAAATTGCCTCCAATCGAAAGTAGTGAAACAAAATATCTTAATTACAAAATTCATTAATCATCTATTTTTTGAATAACAATTCATAATTTATCTGGATTTTTCTGTGTTCTAAAATATTTCACATGCAGTTAATATCATCAATCATCATAATATCATCGCAGTTATATCAGTAATATAATATCAGTTTAATATCATCATAATAAGCTTCTGGCACGTGACGTGTTGAATAACTTTGTGAAATATTTAAGAAACCAGAACCATCTTGATAATTCAGGATTAGTTTTTAGTAGTTGAATAATGTGTCGGTTCTACTTAGGCCACAATATTTTCCGGTATCAATTTGACAATTTAGATACTTAATAAATCTCATAACTAATGTTCAAGATGTCAAATACGTGAATATTCGTCGACCCGATGTTGATCCCAAACGCGAGTTTCCAAGTGCGTCAGCTGCTGCACAGACACAATAGTTTCATGGGTTTTGACGCTAAAAGGCGTAGTTTCACACTGGTTCCTTTTCGATTGAAAGCCATCCCCTTGTCAGCTGGCACGCAGCGTAGCGTCAGGAATATGTATTACTTCTCGAATCCGCCTTCAAGTTCCGACACGCGCGACCAGATCAACCATGGCGGTGACAGATGTCCTCAGAGCAATACCAACTTTAGAAAGAACTCGCAAAATGGCGGAAATTGGAGAGACACTATTGGAAGGGAATATAGTCCCTTGGGTCCTGAAAACATTTATAAGCATTTATTGTTTTCCAATAAATGTTTTTCCTAACCACTAGGTACACTCCCCCAAATAATAAACGGTACTTGGTACAAAACGTATTAGCTGCTGGGCCGGTTCCTTGACAATCAATCCTTGTTATTATCAATGAAATCAGAGCTCACCTAAAAGAGTTAGATAATGCGTTAGCACTGGCTTCATGGGATGATGCCATCAAACCTTAATCAGTCAATTCATTTTCTTTCGAGTACCGTTTATTATTTGGGGGAGTGTACATACAAAACTAAAGAGCAATACTTTATCTTTAATCTCAATTGCATGACACTTGGCAAAAGTAAAAGTGGTATTTGACAGAAACGGATTGTCTGAAAAAGATTTCATAGCATCATGCGATGAAGTCTATGCTAACGCGTCATCTACCTAGGTAAGCACTGATTTTGGAAATAACAAGGATTAATGTCAATGAACCTGAGCTGTCAACTTTCGTTCAAATACCGCTTTTAGTTTGGCCAAGTGTACCTATCTGTCTGTAGGTATCTGTTGACATCACTTGAGCTTGTTCAGAAAGTAATTTTTGAGTTAGCATATAATTTAAATTGTTTTTATTTCTTCTTTAAATAAATTAAACGCAACAGACAAAAAAATGTCTTCCCTTTCGAAAAGTAAATCGAAACTTATTCTCGCGGCTATTAGACAGAGCGAAAACAAATATTTTATTTAGAGATGAAAACCAAAAGTGAATTGCAAACCGTCGCTTCGCTCTCGTGGTTTCCATGTAATGACGCTAGGCGCGACGTGACAATGTGGCCAGTGTGCACGGCGCGTGATTGGAAGAGAATGAAGTGTATTTATAGATCATTAGAATGCGCGGCGGAGCGACGCCGGTGGTGCGCTCTGGCGTCGCTCTTGTCAACTGCACACAGCTGAGCTTCGGACAACTAACCACAGCCAACACGCGAGCTCAGTTCACACTGCACTTAGAAATACAAACATTGTTTACAGCTTCCATATCATTTATGTGTAAATAGAATGTATTTTATTCACAACTTATTATATTAATTTCAATCTCGTTATTAATATCATACTGCTGTTATATCATTTCATTTAGTAATGTGTACAAATAAAATAATGTATTAAAATGTGGGAAGTATTTTCAAACTGTAATTTTTTGTCGGAAAATAAGGAAAATAGTCTCTGTTGACATAGCATCAACTTTATAACCCATGTTATTACTACAAAATTTAAAAAAAATATGTACAATCATGTAATTTCTCCATATTTTAACAGCGTGAGAAGAAATCGTCTTTGCGTCAGGTTTCCTTACAATCTGAATGAAACGAAGACCGTCTGTAGTTATTACCACGACATTGGTCCAATCACAACAATCGACGAGCCACTTTTACCACTGACATCAAGGGAACGACATAGTTGCGTAACGAGACAAATTAAATCCATGGTTTAGAGAAAAACAGAAAAACCAGTTGTAATTCATGAAGTACTAGCTGGGAACATGAGTTTTCAACCCACGTTTTAAAACAGAAGATTTTTTCCAGGTATTTTTACTATGTTGTATTTAGTAGAGTAGATCTAACTGACGAGAAATGAGAAGATATGTTTGGAGAAAGCGGGGTTTGCACTTAGTATAAGTCTTACTTCTTGCCCTACAACCCATGATTACGTCACCGCTACATTGTGAACGGGGCTCGCCCCCTGTTGATTAGCAGCGTCGCGACGGAGGTCGAGATGACGTCACCGGGCGTCTCGACGTCGGAACAGTAAATATAGCTGGACGCGTATGTGTGATGGCAGCTTGTGTCTTGTGCCGGGCAAATATAGACTCAAGGGTCGAGGTTCGACTCTTGTGAGTGGTTATACGGAGCAAGGTCTCGCGAGATTTCACAGGTATATTTCAGACCCTGGCGTGACGTGGAGAGAATAATGATACAGTTTGTAAATTTGTTGAAGTTTACTAGTTGATTGAGCAAATATTATAACATGAGCGAATGTTGAAAGCGCTGACAAGAAGAAATCGGTAGGATTATGCCACACTGACAATTTCTCCGAAATTTGAACGTATACGAATCTTTCAATAAAAATTGTATTCATAGCAACTTCTTGAAAGGTACAAATAGTAAAGTAAAATACTTTATACTCTTGGGAACCCGATATTAAGCAACAACAAATTAAAAGCTATATTTTAATGATACGTCGATAACATCTTCTGCAACCCATTGAAAGGTATCGGGGATAAACAAATCTGACATCTGCCCACATATCTCATATTTAGAGTGATTACTTACTGAAGAAAGATATCCCCATAAAAAACACTTCGTGTAAAAATACCAGCCAAGTCTCTTCAACTAAAAAAAAATATATGAAATCTAAAAATTCTGCACTGAAAAGTATTGATATCAAAAAATTTGCCAAGTCAAAACTTTATTTGAAAATCAAAAAATACTTGGCGCATCGTGTATATAAATAGCTTAGAAGTATAGGCCAGATATAAAATATACATCAAATATACATATACATATAGTATACCTATAATTCTCAAAAAAATCGATGCGCCAAGTATTTTTTGATTTTCAAATAAAGTTTTGACTTGGCAAATTTTTTGATATCAATACTTTTCAGTGCAGAATTTTTAGATTTCATATATTTTTTTTTAGTTGAAGAGACTTGGCTGGTATTTTTACACGAAGTGTTTTTTATGGGGATATCACTCCTTTTTTTAGTTTATTATTTACAACTTGTGACGCATATGAAATAAACAATTACTAAATTCTTTTAAAAAAATCGCCATTTACGATTTGGTTACTACTAATGAAAATCTGTTGTATATTCATGTATAGTCTTTCGTGAAGAATAGCAAAGGTTTCATTCCAATCGGCCAACCCAGTTCCGAGATATGGCATATAACACTTCGGTTTTCAAAATGGCTGCTAAACTTACTGCACTGCCACATAGAATTTATATCTACAATTAATGTGTATCATTTTAGGCTTTCTGAATATGTATTCATTGTATAGAATGGGGAATATAATAATTTTTAAATTTGAATGACGTCATTTCCGGGCTCATAAATAAAAACATTCTACTTTGACTGTTCCTATTCCATAAAGATGGCATTCCGAATCATTTGGCGCTAGTTTCGTACTGATCGGTATACCAGTTTTCGAGATACAACGTTACTTCCGGTTTCAAAATGGCGGCTGAAATCTCTGACCCCTTGAATTTTAATTTACACATGATAACATCTTATTAAGTTATTATAAGCTGTCTCAAATAGTATGTATTGTATCAAAATGTAAATTTGTGAGATTTTTAAAATGTGTAACGTCATTTCCGGTTTTGCTATAAGAAACTGCAAATATTACTGATGATAAAACATAAAGTTGCCCGTCTAAATTGTGTGGCGCTGGTTTCGTTCAAATCTATTTAGCCAATATTAAGATATGATGTCACTTCCGGTTTAACAATGGCGGCTTCCGGTTGGTTTTGTAACAAGTCAAATGATATATCAGAAGTGCATACGTTACATAAATATCAAAATAATCGGATCAACCTTTGTTGCCGAAATGCCAATCGATGTATTTCAAATTTCATGACGTCATTTCCTGTTTCGTTAACAAAATGTTTAGTCTTTTGCTACTGATAATGCATATAGTTCACCGTCCGAATCGTTTGGCGCTATTTTCGCTCCAATCGGTTTAGCCGTTGTTGAGATATGACGTCACTTCCGGTTTCAAAATGGCGGCACAAAAAATTCATGGGGTAAAGGTTAAATCAGACGCCAAAAGTGCACACGTGGTAAAAATGTGAGATCAATCGGTTCAGCCATTTAGGCTGTGGCCTTGTTACCGGATTTGAATTCCAGGAGACTACTACTGAGATTATTATTATTATTATTATGAAAACCGCCCTAAAACACTGTTTTCACGGCCCTCTAGCGCGCAAAGGGCGTAACCTATTGTTCCCAAATTTGGTATATGTTGTAGGGTGGGCCATAGCTCGAAATTAAGATATTTCGCAACAATGTGATATTTCCCAATTTTAAGATCCAGTAGGCCGAAAATGCCACTTTGATGCTTACAGTAAAAGTGGGTTGCTCCAGCCTTTTTAAATGAGAGTGTGCGCGCGCCGTACGACTTGGCTGGCGTGGAGCGACCGCTCCACTAGATTTAAGTATAAGATGATGATATAATTGAAGAATGAATGAATGAATGAATTAATGAATTAATGACATATATCAACTATTGTTATGTCATTGCATATAATCATAACGATCTGGCGATAGTAAACGTATTATATCCAACATAAATTCACATTTTAAGATAATTCCCGTGAATCAGTTTTTGTACTCGTATTTGTATTGTAGGTATGTGAATTGTTTAAAGAGTTCTTCATAATGTGTTTTAGTGCGTATTATTATAATGTATGTATCTGCCCAGTGCCCAGCTGTCAAGACATTTTTTTGGTTTTGTGGGGCTACAGTTTCTTTTTTATTGTATAAATGCATGAATGAACCAATAAAATAAAATACTCTGCAATAAGAATCTCAAACAATATAAATCATAGGCATGAAAGTGAAACGCGATCCAAGCACCTCCCCGGCCCCGGCGCATTATTGTCCTGGAGCATGATTCATCGCACATTAGTCAACGACAAGGGACTACTTAGATGTGCAGCAACTTAGCAGCACCTCCACGACTCTTGTTCCGAATAATCTACTTCCCAAGGCGCTCAGTTCATTTCATACTTGCTCGCACAACACTCTTGCAACGTCGCAACTTTGATACAACACCGTTCATAATACTTGCTCTCACAACACTCTGGCAACGTCGCAACTTCGATACAACACTGTTAATAATACTTGCTCTCACAACACTCTGGCAACATCGCAACTTACAACATCACTGTTCATAATACTTGCTCTCACAACACTCTGGCAACATCGCAACTTAATACAACACTGTTCATAATACTTGCTCGCACAGCACTCTTGCAACGTCGCAACTTTCATACAACACCGTTCATAATACTTGCTCTCACAACACTCTGGCAACATCGCAACTTACAACATCACTGTTCATAATACTTGCTCTCACAACACACTGGCAACATCGCAACTTAATACAACACTGTTCATAATACTTGCTCTCACAACACACTGGCAACATCGCAACTTAATACAACACTGTTCATAATACTTGCTCTCACAACACACTGGCAACATCGCAACTTAATACAACACTGTTCATAATACTTGCTCTCACAACACTCTGGCAACATCGCAACTTAATACAACACTGTTCATAATACTTGCTCTCACAACACTCTGGCAATATCGCAACTTAATACAACACTGTTCATAATACTTGCTCACACCACACTGTTGCAACGTCGCAACATAATACAACACTGTTCATAATACTTGCACTCACAACAATATGCTGTCTGGCAACATCGCAAGTTTGATACGACACTGTTCATAAGTTTCTACCAGCCTCGGTTTGAATGATGGAACGATTTATGACGCTGACTGTACATACGTGATTATTTGAAAGTTTGGAACACATCGTGCTTTATTAGTGTACTCGGAGTCAGTTGAAACTCATCAGTCCGTATGCTAGGGTTGCTGACGGTTGGTAAAATACATCGCTATTAAGTTGCTCAACGTGATGGGATTTCGATATACCTAATAATGAAGAGGACTTCGAGCGAGAGAAACAGTATTAAAGATGAAGTTATGACGGCACACATGTTACGGATACCAACATGCTGAATGTCATTTAACATTCTTTACTTGCTCACCCCCAAGAGGCCATTTTGAGCTTTCACTTTTTGAAACCATTCATTGTTTAAAACTTGAAAAGTTGACAACTAGGCCTTAGCCTTCAACTTTTTAAAGTTTTATAAATAAATACGTAAAACGGTTTCTAAACGTATATTCTCAAGAAATGGCCTCCACTGGTGGCGCCAGAACAAATTGCTAGGATGACAGAAGATAGCAGGCGCAGGAGAGGTCGGCAAGGCAAAAAGCTGAAGGGGAAAAATTTATAAATGTAATTATTACATCGCTCATTTTGACTGGTGAGGCAACCGGGAGGTTAGGGGTCAATGCCCTAAATTGGGGTAGTTGTCCCTCATGCCCCCGTACCCCCGCCACTGCTTACCCCCTCCCCTTCTTCCCGCCACTGAGCACGTGTCTTACACGTGGTCAGGGTTTTGCTCTACATTCGACATGGTCAGAGGTGTTACTTTTTAAACATATATGACATTGAGACATAACGATATGCGATATGATTGTGACATTTAATTGTTCACTTAATGAACGATAATAACAAGTCTTCAAAAATAATTCTTTAAATTCTCACTACTATATGATAAATAATCAAATAAAGTACCTTTGTGGTGCTCTTTATAATGATATTTTCGAAGCAGAAAGTGTTTTATGTATACCCACTCCTTCCGACGACATAACTGCATATTTAATTTTAATATCGCGATTTGTTTTCACTTATGCATTTAACATGTTTTCCTCCCCACCCCTTCCAATCTCAAACATAGGTTTTACATCGTCGTCTATAAGCCCGAATCGTTCAACAAACATCCTAAGATTTGTCCCGAAACATTTAAGTAAATATGTAAGTGAACTGCAGCCACGGCAAATCTGATCGATCCGTCGGAGCTGCAACATATTTCCACGGCTTCCATGATCGCGCTAATCCTCGTCCGACACAAAGAAGCCGTCAGCTGTCTAAAGTGATGCATCGACGTAGCAGCCACAATGACGTCATAGGCTATCTTGCTAGACTCTTTGACCGCAATCACTTCACATCACACGCTTTTATTTGCAACTTTAATAATGACAGTGTAAAGCACTCACGTCGAACCGTTTCACGAGCAACGTCTTTACTCGACATGTTTTCAAAATGATTTTACGTTCATTTTACGTTTCAAATCAGTTTTTAAACAATTTTGTGCAGCAAAAGCGACTTGTTGAAAGTTGGGTAAACATCCTTGTCATCACAACAATTGGTTGCTCTGTTTTCAAATAAAAAAACAGACAAGTACAGGAAGTTGAATCCGGATTTTGTATTTTAGGGCCGGGTTTCGAAGTTTAACCATGGTTTAACAGTTACCCTGTTCACAAAGAGGATTCTGTCATGATCCTGTTCAATATAGTCGAAATCAAAATGGAGGAGAAATTAAAGATGATTTAAAATGCTTGTTACATGCAAATTAGAGCATAAAATTCATAGTTTACTTCGTTGGACCTTGACTTCGATCAAGATTCAGATTTCGATCGCGGTGTTACAACTCAATTGAGATTTTGATCATGATCAAATCCTAGGCGTGAACAGGGCAGGTATTAGTGCTCCATTCAGGAACGTAATTAGTTGTTGCTATGGCAATATTGTCCTTATTAACTGTTTTAGTTCAACAGAATATTGGAAAAGCATCTCCTAGTGTTGTATAACAATAAAGAAAATCAAAGTGCTTGTGAATTTTCGGTTAAACTAGAGCAAATTGAGTATATAAACTCAATACACATACATTTACCGATTTGTTTAGTTTCGCTCTTGTTTCTTCTTTCATTTAGGAAGAAAACAACACATAATTAATATATAGGTACCTAACTATAAAAAATATACTTGAAGGTTTTAAATGCAGGAGGAAACAAGAACTAAACAAATGTAGCGTATAAGTTCATACTATATTTGCAGACGTTTAGCTCTAGTTTTACCCTCATTTTCATTTGATTTATTTTGATAGTAAGTAAATTCAATATTTTACCAGTTTACCATTACCAGTTTACTACCGAGCTTTCACACAATTGTAACTCTACTTCCACTCCCACTTCACAACTTCCAACATTATGCATCGGTAGAAATTCTTCGAATTCATTCAAAAGCGTGACAAGGGAAATGACACTCTAGAACGCGCTCACAATTAGGTCGGATGAATGCCTGTCAGAAATAGTATTTTCCAGCCGACGGTATTTTCAAATTCTGTTGTATTTGTAACTGTGGAAACCATTTTTGAATGGCAGTGTTTTTTAATGAACTCATTTTCATTTGATATACCTATTTTGATAGTATGTAAATTCAATATTTTACCAGTTTACCATTACCAGTTTACTACCGAGCTTTGTTGGTAAAATATTGAATTTACATACTATCAAAATAGGTATATCAAATGAAAATGAGTTCATTCAAAAACACTGCCATTCAAAAATGGTTTCCACAGTTACAAATACAACAGAATTTGAAAATACCGTCGGCTGGAAAATACTATTTCTGACAGGCATTCATCCGACCTAATTGTGAGCGCGTTCTAGAGTGTCATTTCCCTTGTCACGCTTTTGAATGAATTCGAAGAATTTCTACCGATGCATAATGTTGGAAGTTGTGAAGTGGGAGTGGAAGTAGAGTTACAATTGTGTGATGAATCGCAGACAAAGCGGCCCGCCCGGTGGTCTATATTCCACAATAGCAGATAATTAGCGTGAACTGCTAATTGCCAACTTTATAATGGATGCGTTGGTTCGGTCCATGACTGTAAGGATTATTGGAGTGGCAATGATTGCAGTGTTGCCATGTTGTGCACGCTGTGATGCATCATCGTGTCTAGTTTAGTCGAGATTTAGTCATGACGAAGCTAAGAAACAATGCCTCATGGGAATAATGCAAATAATGGAATCGAACATTATGTTTCATTCGATCGTCAATTCGCGTTATGAAACACTGATTATGGTGTTTTGCGTAAAAAGTGTGAAAGTTTCATAATGAAGGTAACCTAATACTTTGTTGTTTGTTGGTAGAGATGTTAATTTTTTGGGGAAAATGTAAAGCGGAAAATTGACCTAATTTTTCAATTGTTCCACAATTGTTCTGGAATTAGAGTCACACTAACTGTATACTAATTGATATAAGTCACACATAAAGGTAGAATTTAATGATTGAAAGGTTACAATTGCAGTACAACAATTGAACATCACCACTAGCCCTTGAAGAATATTGGTGGGAAAACACTATTATTTTGAAACAGATAACTCTGATGTTTGCTGCACTTTTTAATATGGCAAAAACACTCCATTCCGTCCTCCTAACTGAAATAGGATATTAATTTTCCTATCATTTATTGAAATGAGAACAGAAAACAATAAATCGGAACATCTTCCGGGCACAAATTTCTCGTTAAAGGTCCATAAATTTTTTGTTACATACACTACCTGCATTTTTCTTTCCGAGTCCATATTTAAAAAATCATGAGAATCCTGCCAATGCCACCTTTTGTGAAGAATGTAAATAGAACGTTTCCCTTAGTCGAGAGACAAATGCTGGAAAGGTTCCATACTAATAGGCCACGACCACTTCACTTCCCCGTTCCGTACTTCCTCTTCATTCATTTGACATAATCATAAATCTGTCTACATTGTGCGGACCAGAGTGAATTTATTTATCGGTAAATTCTCTATTTAATTTGGTTTATTTTTACAACAATTTTAAATTCGGATTGGGTATTTATGTCACTCATGTTATAGCAATCTTATTTTCTTAAATAAACATTCATTCCTATTCCTAATAAATACCTACGTCTATGAACACAATCATGGGGAGAAGTTGACCAACGTAAGTAGCGATCCAAATAATGATCTAGCAAATATCTGGTCGACCTCGAGCGATGCGAGCGATGTTAGTGTCTAGTTGAAGCACTAAGTCAAGATCTCCAGACTGGAGCAGATTTCCCACCTAACGCGATGAGGACAGCGTAGTTATTTCTTTAATTAATCCAGGAATTTATTGGTCTGAACTTCTTCCTCGCTTCGCGTTATCCAGTCCTGTTAAAATGTCAGTAGGTACTTAACATTAAAGTGTACACCATTATAGGTAATAAGTACCCGTATAAATTTCAAAATTTCGAACATGAAATACTGCAGTATATGTTAACCGTTAATACACAATACATATTGGTATTTTACGTGCAATCAAAATTATTCTGTTGTGATTGTGAAGGCAAACATTTGAGGCTATATGTCCATTTATATATGGTAATATGTTCCGGTATGATCAAACGTTTCGAGATTCCCAAAGAGCAGATAATATATTGCGATTTAACTATCTTATTATAATTTTGCTTGTATATGTTGCTTGTGATAAAAGCCAGTGATAAATCCAGTTCAGCAAGTATCAATGTAGATAGGCAACTAATGTTACGTCTGCGTATGGCTAGTTGTCTCTGTAAGGGGCAAGTTTTATCATGACATCTGGAGGCGACTGTCTCTGATTCTTGATAAATAAGGAAAGTGACAGCAGAGATAAGCCAAGTTTTAAGCACGCTTCAAGTTGAAAATAATCTCCAATGTTCCGCGTCTTTCGTTTGTGGTTGTGAATCTGAATAATCATCTTGTGATCGATCCTGTCTCTGCCACCATTGTAATGTGGCTCAATCACGACGCGACAAGCGTTCTGGCGTATTTACAATCAGCCGGGGGTTGGGGGGGGGGGGGGGGGTGGGGGGGTATCACGTGATCTCTAGTCGAACACTCTTACAGGATCCACATAGTTAATACATACAATGTTGTACTAGGAAATCGATCTGTGTAATATAGGTGTTTAAGTGGCTGTTCGATAAATCAAGGAGGACAACATTCGTCAAAGGAGCAGTCAAAATAAGTATTTTTGAAATTTCTTTGAACAAATTTTTACAAATATATCAAAATAAGCATCAAATTTGCGTAAATAGTCAAATACTCTTGAAGTTTTTGACATATTTGCCTGAACATTGCGAAAAACACCTAAATTTGTTGGTCCAAATGACCATGCAAAATTTTGATTTGATGGGTCCAACGGCTCCATTTCTAATTTTCAATCAATAACAGAATCGCGTTCAAAAGTTATACCTGGGACCGCTCTTATGACATTTATGTGTGTGCAAAATTTCAGATCGATTGGTTGAACGGTATTACCTGGGCATTGCCTAAAAATAAGAGTTGACGCTCGCCTCGTTCGCTTAACAACACGATTTTAGACCACAGTTGATACGTCAAGAAGAGTGATTGGTGACGATGACTGGACGGACAGAGAGAGGTGGCGTCTGGAGTGCGGGAAACGGCCGGGTTAGGCTGTAGACAACCCGCTATTATTATTAGTTGATACGTCATTCCACATGATATACAGTATTCATGTATCAGATCATGTCATGTATCTGATCATGATCTCAAGATAAAGTCTAGAAACAAATGTTGAATTATCATATTTTAACCTAAATTCTACCAGTAAAACACGGTTTTCGCTCATTATATTTTTCATATATAATTATTCAATTATTATCCTCTAGCTGTGTATTAATTTGTGATATTATGTGTTGATCTTAGTTATTGATTGAGAACATTGATCTGTGTATGTGTAATTCAGGCTAATCCAAGCAATAAATTGACTGTCTTTTTTGGATATTAGTTACTCGTTTATATTTGTTATTAATCTATTTCATTTGTCAAACTGTATATTAGCGAGCTTTGTTTCATAAATGTTCTCAATATTCAAAGCTATAAATTAGTACAATTCACAACAATTAAATTCGAAATAATATAATATATCACACTAAGTCAATATTTACACAAAAAAATCAAGTTCTACCTACAATTAACGTAACGACGTCGCAATGTGGACATAACGGCGACATAATACAAAATTCACATTATTTCGTACCGTTTGTTTCGTTTTCGTTTCTTCGTTTTCGTTGGTCAGAATTATTGAACTTTCCATATTCAACATTGCCATTCCGTCCTTTTCGTCGTCGTTACGTTCTAAGTTGGCCTAATGTATGAAACATGAAGTTAGCCTCGGCGCTAACCGAAGTATACATCTCATGAAATTAGGAATCGAAGAATCTCTTTTTAGTGTTCAGTATTTTACAATGTCTACATGTTTCCTTCCACTAAATGGTCTTACACATTTATATTGATAATTAAATCGAGTTGGGAAGCTGCGTCTGCATACAATGACAGGTAGTTTCTTCCACAAGAGATGGACATCTCATATCTCAACAAGAACTTCGAATCATAATAGAAGGCTGTGAGTCTTGGCGAAAGCCCAAACCTTCTTTATATAAACAATGATCTTCATATACAAGTATTTTTAGTTCCTGTTGGAAATGAAAGTGTGCAATATGCATAGCGTCAAGTTATGAGACGGTGCTCTCAAGAGTTTGTTTGTTTTGAAAGCGTTGAAAATATTTAAAGTAAGATAAAGAGCATTGGAAGTGTTGAGACTAAGTTGATTGGTATAATTTTATTGTCATTTTTATAATCTTGGGACGAATTACATTAAATCTTGTTTTAATTATTTTGAAGAATATGATTAGATTTGCTGCCAATTTTGTCCAATATTTAGGTAATCCGGTTCTTTTGTAATACTTGCTCTAAGCGCAGTGATAATTGAGCGAGCGAAGCAAGCATCTCTTTTATTTCGCTCTTTTGGAACGGTTGTCAGTTTTTCTGCTTCTGGCGATATACAGGTTGCATCGTTTCTCCAGTCGAGCTAAATTTTGCACACATATAAAGCCCAATTCACAGTTTGCAGACCTATTTTTTTTCAAATCCTTTGATTGATTCAAATACATCCGAAGTAGTCAGACATTTCCAAGGTCATTGAAACCAACGTTTTATCAACTTTTACATTCAGCCAAATTCTCCATTGATTAAAATTTTAGAAACTACTTCTGATTGTTCGAAAATCAAAATGTTTACAGTTAAAATGTTGCATGGTGAGTGGTGACATTACCGTATATTTTACAAATTTTCGCCCCAATTGGTCTAATATTTACATACTTATGTACGTTTTAAGAGTTGAACATGGATCTGTTATTAATTATTCCAGAGTGTATAGAAATTGTAAATTTTGCAAGGAATATCATATATAATGTAGTAGAAGTTATCCTTGAGTGGATCGTGTTTGGTTGAAGATGTTGCACGTGTCGGTGCTCGCTCATCAACGCGTTACACTTAGCGCAGCAATATAAAACAAGTGTTTATATTTATGCTAATGTATGCATATGATAATGCGTTTAGAATACTTTACAATAAAAATAAATACTGACTTAACATAGCAAAGTTCATGAATGACAAACAACGCTGGTATGAAAACTTAGTCGGATAAAAACTCAGTGATCACTTTTCAACCAATGATAAAGCTCGTTAATTGTCAAGCTGTTTCCTGATGACATTGGAGATATTTTCCCAAACTATCCTTCCAGAGTAAATTACATCTCATACATAAATAGCCGCGAGTATCAACCTAAATACGAGCGCCATGATAGTATCTGTATACGCGGCGAATAACGCCAGCCACGCCTAACCCGCCATTGTTTCGTTCAGGCTATATTCGTATCCTAATTAATCACACGAGTGTTAATTACAATTAGTTCGCTCGCGACTCGGCTCATGTGGAATAGTTCGTCCCAAGCGGTTGAAATTGTATTGCGAAACTGAATCAACTGTGTTATTCTCCACAACTTAGATCGTGAATAGTTGTCAAGAGGGGTGGAGGTGCCGGCTTCAACGTCAGAGCTTATAAGATAACGATATGCTCACGCATGTCATGTGGATGGTATTTTGGTATATTTTTTTAATAGGATAAATAATTGACATTTGTATTAGTAACGATTTCCCAGATTTGCTCAAAATACGATATTATTAGGCTTACAAAATGTGGTGCAACAGAGATAACAAATAATTGACAAAATAAAGAGTGGTTTGTAAAGAGGTTGTTTATACATGACCGGAATTCCATTGAGCTAAAAAAAATCAGTGATCATGCCTTCATCCAGATATAGTGACACGAGTAATTGTGAAAGAGAATGCTTCAATATAACTGTATTTGTTGACATCAGTCAAAAGGTAATTGATAGAGCTTGATTACATGATTCCAAAAGTGTACAAAACAAAATCGAGAATATGGACTTCTGGCATCTTAACTCTGAGGTACAGATATTAAAATAAAATTAGAGCAAAAATATGAAACTAAACGTTGGACTCGCCAGCTTAGTATCGACGTAAGCACGGCCAATGTAAAGTGAACGGAGCATGAAGAGGATTGTAATGCATATTAGTACGATGTCGACATGATCATTATGTGAGAGAAGTGGTAACGTGAAGCACGTAGTACATCTAGTTTCATGTGAAGTGGGGAATTAGAATGAAGATTCAGTATGAATTCAATGAGTTAATATCACTTAAATGCATATTACAAGCGGATGTTTCACATTTCTTACAAATCATTTTAATAAATCCTATATAAGTGTGTTGGATAATTGTATGAAACTAGAGCAAGATAATATTTGATTGGCCCCTTGCATTGGCTCTGTGGTAGTAGCAGGGTTATTAGATTAATTTCAAAATGATGATCATATCAAATTTCTTCTACTTCTACGTCGTGATTTATGGAATCATTATACTAAGTACGTATTAAGAACATAACTTAGTTTCATTGCATTCAAGTTTAAATTCAAAGTACATGAAATCTAGGCAAATAATGTTTGTTGCTTTCTAAATGTCACATTGCACCATTATTGTGTGCACTCAATCAATGTTTAATGCATTTTAATGCATTACGCTAAGTTTGTGCAAATTATTTGAGAGCGTTGCAGTAGACATTAAAGAGGCCATTAAATATTTCACTATTGTAGGAAAATTGTTCCTAATATATTTCTAATAGTTTGCCATCGGACACAGTTGTCATTATGTTCTTGAATTCTTTTATTTCTTCACCTGCCTCAACTATTCGAATTTTTGTGAACGAATAAAAAAGTTGGGCATACATATGTAATGATAACCTTATAGATTATTGTATTATTCAAAACTATCAAGACATCTGCCAGTCTGTACTGACCTAGTGACCACATTTCACATAATGTAGAAAGTTTACAACAATAAAAGCAGAAGAAAGTTTTAAAGACTCCTCAAGGGGAGAGCAAGAAATGGTACGTTTGAGCTGTGTTGTTACTTTATTTACGATACAAGCACATTTTCTCACATGTTTTAATGGTGTTGATTAATTTCATATATTTACTATTAATAAATACAATTCGGAATAATTGTGGAATGAATAATTTGCCATCAATAGAAAAAGTGTAATTTTCGTTTTGCTGTTTGAGATTTAAAAGAAATAATTTTATTTTTCTATTTTTCAATTTATGAACTTGAATGATCATATTGAATCTTTCGCACAAAGATTATAATAATTTATGTAGTGTTGTTTGACAATGTGTGTTCCTTCCAAAAGTCCAGAAAGATAAGTTAGACGGACTATTTGTATTAAAAATAGTTTTGGAAGATTTTTGTTTTTGCACGGTATTTTTATTTTGACTAATAAATAAAATTAAAAAATTATGTCAAATACAAAATGTATACCAACAATTTTAACGTACTTCGATTAATGATTCATAATGGTTTAACCTCATTCCAATGCACACGCGTAATTCGCAGAACGCGTTCCTCAACTGTCATCCTGTCATAATGACAACATGACAATTAAATTATTTACAATCACTCTTATTATACAACATCGCTTCAACGCAATATCAACGCCGACAAATGTCAATTGCAAGCGCACTGCAGTATGATGTCACCCTGTATGATGCGTTCAGTGAATCAATGACGTCACTTCGTCTTACTCACCCTCCAGCTCCTACTAATATCATCTGCATCTTGCAGTCTCCACGCACCGCCCCCACCCCTGACACTACATCATGACGTAGGCGTCGCCGCTGCCATGACCGACGCCGAACACGTGGTCACGGGCCAGACGTCACATTCCATCACCATTACACCATTCATCACAGACACAATCACAGCTATCACCACTCCATTAGATTGTTCTCTTGGTCACGATCACTCACTGAAAGACATGAAAAACAAGGTTTCTCAAGTCAAGTCAAATTACTTTTAAATCAAAACGATTTTAACATTGGAAGGATTCGTTTCAATATTTTATTTCGTCTTTCTGAATGTCTGCTTGACGATAATTTTTAGTCCTTTAAAAGCACTTAGTCGAATTAATAATAAAATAATTTAATTTTCACTGTCCTGCGTACGACAACGATGCATCAGTCGTCCCGTCACTACATCAAGTGATGTCCGTGCAACGCTATGTTCCCAGTCTCCGGTACGACGCCAGACGGTCCACTGCAGCGCCGTCTGATGGGAGGCGCCGCGACGTCGATACCAACCCCTCCACCCGCCCTCGAGGAGAGTACCAACCCCACGACCACATTCAAATGGTTTCATCAAGAGTAATGGACTCTTTTCTCGCACTGTCATCGTTGTCGTCGCGTACTTCGTATTTCAATATTTTGTAGTTATTTTCACATTATGGTGATTATTTGAAAATATTTTTGTTCTTTCATTTTGCTTTTTGACTATTTTGGTTTCATGCATTTCGTTGTTGTTTAAAATCGCAAGAGATATGAGTAGTAGATGCTTGTCTTGCTCCTAAATGCAACCCGCAATACACTTATGTGTTGCGGGTTGCATTTAGGAGTAAACCTGGCACCTCCACCCAGACTGTCCAGCCTAGACAGCTTAGTTACTTGAAGTTTACTAATCTTAATATATGGATGTTTTCGGCTTCTTTACTTTAAAGCAAAGTACATTATAACAACAAAGAAACTTTCCTCTAACTTAGGGTACTTCTTGTTTCGAAATTTATGGTAGTAAGTACTGCACGTTAGCGCAATCTGTAATTTCTAATTGCGTAAACAACAAATATATCAAAAGAAGAACAATGTATTTGAAATACAGTATTGGAGCGTGGAACAAAGAGATGCCTCCGCCGCCATTTTTGGCACTCATCCCTGCACAGTAGCAGGTCATGAAACAAATCAAGCTGAAAATGCATCCAGTCTCTTCTACAACTTGTACATCCGGCGAGTTGTATTATTGTTGACTTTAAGTTATTACAAGAACTGAATTGGCGTAACTATATACTTAGCTGTCGCCCACGCCAAATAGGTAACATACCCATGATGCACATCAGTCTCCTTCAAATTGAAGTTTTTTCAAGATCATCTCATAATTATTTTGTTAATCACTTAATTAATATTCATGGAATAATGTTTATATTTGAACGGCTTGTTCAGACGATGAAACTACTAAGTTTAGCTGTTCCACTCTATTAAAAAAGTCAACTCGTCAAAGGAAAAGTTAGTTTAATATGATGTTACTATTTTGTTACAACAACACAATAATATTCTGATTAAATGCCGTATTTGATGGCATTAATCATGTTGATAAATACTGTCGTATTGAAGTCGTATAGCAGTCGTTCGTGCTTCCAATCGAAAAGATTCTCAGCAAATATCAGTTTATTCCATGCTCATTCGTCCTTGTTACCGCTCAATGACATTGCTTTCTCCCTTATTTATCTGTGATCCATTTCTTCGCTGATAACTAATATTGGTACATCGTTGATGGTTGAAGTGTGTGCTTTGCATGTTGTGTAATAAGGGTATTGATTGTGGGCAGAAGTGCCCATGCCATGGAGCTCTAGACATGCACCCGACGCCGAGAATAACCCAAGTCTCGACGAACCGTTGCGTTTGACGCCTCAGACATCGTACCTTGAGAACTTTGCCAGAAGGATGCAGAACAAGATGCGGCAAACATGGCGTACATTTTCAATTCATACTTCTACTTTCTGCTCTGCTACCAACATCAACATTTAAATATTTTGAGTTACTTGATCTTACAATCTGACGGTAATCTCCCAGAGAATGTGTGTGTGCCGGAATAAGATGAAAGAGACCGTTGTAAAAACCTACGTTTGCGACAAATTTTACCAAATTTCGGACATCGCAGATGTGAAGCAGATGTGAAGTAAGCTCGAGTATCAACATCGCCAATGCTAATTTTTTATTCCACTGTATTACAACTTTGTGAGATAGTTTTAATACTTATTTTCTTGATATAATTACTATTGAGAAAAGTTATGACTTTATTTTTTATGAAAAAAGTGTTATTTTTCATCTATATTATGAAAATGTGAAAAATATTTTTTATCTTCAAAATTTTCTTAAATGTATTTGCTATTAAAAATGGGTATTAAAATTACCTCCCTAAATTACAATACAGTGGAATAAAAAACAATGCCTTGTGGTAATGTCCGAATTTTGGGAAAATTAACGCAGCCGTCAGTTTCTACAAACTGTCTGCAGGAAGATTAATTCTTTCAAAATTTTGATTATGAAAGATGGTATTTATCACATCTTGACTTGTTCTTTTGAATAATAAAGATACTGTAAATACGGATGTGCAAAAGGAAGTGAAGGTTACATGGAAGGAACGTTTTTTTTTTTTTTTTTTTTTTTTAGAAAATGATTTGTGTCATCTGGCAGTGGTTTGTATGAGTGGTTTCGAACTCTGTCCTTTTGTATACATTATAGATACTAGGAAAACGCTCTGTGTAACGCGTTGATGAGCGAGCACGGACAGGCGCAACACCTCGAACCGAAATTATGTCTATCGAAAATATCATTAAAAGCCAATAATTCTTGAATTTCGTCAGACTCAAGTATAAAAATCTCAAATTTGTTCTAAAACATTAGTCCCAATAACCATGCATAGCTTGAACCTTTTGAACCTTTCTGATTGAACTGTTCCTCGTTAATATTCAAAAATCACAGGATCTCTTAAAAAAAATAGACCTGGGACCACTCATATGATATTATTGTGTGTACTTACACAATATTAGATTGATCTGTTGAATGGTCATATCAGTTTCATACGTTTGAAAGTTTCTACTCTAACTACCTTGCAACTATAAAGAGTCGAAGTAGCCGTGATCAACATTTTCGAGTAATTTGACAGCCAACACGCAAAACGTCCGTAAAACGTCAATAACTTTTGGATTTAAACATAGATTAGTCTGAAAATTGTCAAAAATGCAGATAATGTTAGTCCCAATGACCATGCAAAGTTTTAAGTTGATCAGTCATACGGTTCAAGTTTAAATATAAAAAATGACATAAAAGATTTTTTTAAATTTTAACCAATGGGAGGATTTGGCTGAAACTTTGTAAGATTGGGTACAATGTTGGTCGCCATGACTAGTCAAAATTTCAAATTGATCGGAACTACCAATCGAAAGATATTTTTTTTTAAATTTGAACCAATCACATGAGCCCGTTCAAAAACGATCCCAGGGACCGCATAGATTACGTTAGTATATGTGCAAAATTTCAGATCGATTGGTTGTGCCGTTTGACCTGGGCAGTGAAAACAAAAAAAAAAAAAAAAAAAAAACACACAGAGAAAGTGCCGTAAGAGTACCGTGGTGACGCTCGCTACGCTCGCTCAACAAATATCTTAAAATAAACATTTAAACTACAGCTGTCGATGCATGAGTATAAGGTTTTCAATTTTCTGACTCGTTTATCTTCGAACTGTAGCAAATTGACTCTTTTCCGTTGTACTTTCAAGTGTTCATGTGATTTCTTCCTACCACAGAACTTCGTTAGGCTTGAGAACAAAGTTTGACTATATCTAACAGTACTGAACTTCTGATAGATTTTGCTGCAAATTATATTGTACGGTCAATCTACTTAAATTGTATTAGATGTTTTAATTTGAGAGGAAATTAAAACGCAGAGCAAGTCAATTATGTTATGCAAGCTGTTGCTTATTGGTTTTCAAGTATAGAAATGATGATGAACTACAGCTTCTCTGTTTCCACGAACTTTGATTAAATCGTCTCTTGTGTTTGGAGAGAAAAGCGCGCGCCAGCAGAAACATCCAGAAGATCAACGAAACGACCGCCTTTTCTTCCCTCGACGCAGAACGCCGGACAAAACTACTTCACATGACAATTGAACGCAGCTGATTGAAAAGTTCGATGAGAATGCATTCATTCCCTCGCAGATGCCAACTTTTCACTTCGCATCTACTTCTTGAAAGAGTTCGTTGGAAGTCAATCAGGCGAAGTTTGATTGAATTGGATTGGATTGATTAAAATATATGAATACACATAGAGAACCGACTTCTACGAGCGGCATGCGAACTTTTGTTTGACACCTGGGCATGATTGCAGAGGTGGCGATAGTTTCAAATCAAAATAGTAAATGCTTTTGTTAAAATTCTCGAGATGAGTAAAATTGAAAGAGACGACATTTTAGTAAATTATTTTTTTTTCTTTGAATTGACGACCATATTGGTAGGAACATTTCAAAAGGTCTAAATGAACAGTTATTATACAAAAAATAAAGAGAGATAATGTCAAAAATACAAATAAACAAACAAATAGAAATATATTATACCAATAAAAAAAAAGTGATGCATAACTTGATTTGGTAGCAATTATATTTCTCTCCTAAGCTCGTTTTAAATCTGAATAGAAATACGATGCCCTAACATTTGATTCCGTAATTTTTATAGTACCTACCCAAATAACTGTAACATATTTGTATGGGAAACCCATTGAATGAAAGTTTCAACTTTAAATAATTTGTCGTCTCTCTCGACTCGATATAAAAATACAATGTTAAACCTGAAGTCGATTTTGTCATAAAGGAAGTGCATATTTACTATGCTGAGCAAGAAATAACTGCGAAAAGGTACATTGTTCGATTGTAAATAACGTGTAATGGTGTAGAAGCTGCATGAGTCCACCGCCTTCTGAACGCCCTGTTGCCGGCGATTAATGCGTCCGCTGGATGCCGCCGGTATTCCCGGAATGCGCTATTAGCACTCATTCTGCGCGGCATTCCAGCGCTATTATCATGCTCGCCGGATGAACCTATTGACCTGACCTCGACGATGAGTTTAACCTCGAGGTCAGCTTCAATACTGCGCTATTATATGGTTTAAAGCAAGAGATAGAAGCCTTCACATTTCTGAGGACAAAAATTAATGGGCTGCAATTGCTATATAAAGTAGTATTTGTTATTTTCTCAGCTTTCTCTCCGTTCATAGTAATAGTTGCGATTTTTTTAAAAATATATATATATAGGTATTCTAGAAAATATTTTGCAAAATCCGGGAGGTAGGTGTTTTTATTTGCATCTTCTGTTTGCTGAAAGCACATGCATGTTGCAGAATAAAGCAGCATCTCTAATCTTGACATTAAAATTGGAACTGTGTAATTTGTAGCAATATGACCAGATTATTATTTATTTCCTCGTCTTTATCACACATCGTTATGGTAACAGTGATTTGATATTCGAATGCTTATCTCGTATTTCAACGCTATGATGGTGGAATGAGACAGTTACGTAACAATGTAAGAGTTCTGACAAGAGAACAACATTTGGTAAATATAAGCATCACGGATCTCTTAGACAACTTGCCCTGCCATTTCCAGAGGCAAGATTTTTAGTTTAACATCAAATCGAATTTATTTATACCTACCTACTGAAAATTGGCACTTAATTCTAAAATACTTACACTCGTGTATGCTCCTTGACAAATTTGTATTTGTATTTGTATTTATTTATTTGTAGTAAACAATTTAAGCATTGTATTACAAAGTCAGTCTTATAGGTAATATTATATGAATGCTACAGCTTCAGTAAATTAACAATCTTTAACCAGGATACTTAGAACATTCATTAAAAATACATTAAAAGTCACTAAAAGTTCATGAAGTCATCAACAGTATAAAATGAGTTTGATAAAAGAAAGTCATTCAAAGCATTCTTGAATATGCTTCTGGAAGCGATGCTGCGCATCTCTTGAGGCAGCTTGTTGTAGAGTCTTCGACCCGACTGCAGGACACCGCTGGATGTTAATTTGAGCCGGCAGTACTCATGCCTCAAGTTCTCTGCTCCCCGAGTATTATGCTATTATGCTGGTTATAGAAATTTGAAGATAAAGAAATAATACGATTCTAAGTTATAAGAACTTCTCTTTCATTTTAATGAAACAAAAGGTTTTGATAAAAAGAAACAAAATTGATACGAATCAATTAAAATAGTTGTAAATATGCTTTTAAACTTTCAGTTAGGCCGTCTTTACAGCTCCCAATCGAGATGTTCCATTCCAAGAACAGCCTCAGGTGTAGCTTCATAAAGGCTCTCTTCTAACATGACGTATAATGAATAATTATCAATGGATTATAAATATATTTCTGCGCCGCAGTCATATTGCGGAACAAATTAAAACAAACGTAACGCTATCTGATTTGAGTACATAGCCTGTCTACTTATGGGAGTGTGTAAAGAGTTCCCGAGCATGTAAGTAGAATGTGGGGCCGCATGGCACACGTTCATCTACTAACTGCAAGTCCTCCGCAAGCTTTCATGCAGATGTTTTTATAATGCTTCTGATATGGGAAAGCTTTTTACTCATCACGAAGCCGCGTTGAGTCCGCCATATTAAATATTGCCCTTTGAAGACTTAGCAAAGAGTTATCTAAAATTCACTTCAATTCTCAATAGGAGCGGTTTTAAAGGATTTCTGCTGAAAATAGTTAAAACGGTTCGTCTGCTCTGAATATACAGCTCTCATTTAATTTCAGAATGTCAAAGTTATCAAATTCGATTTTTCATAATCATAAGTTAATTTCATACGTTTAATCAGAACGTAATGCGTACGTTATTGTGTGCGGTGTTGCCATTTGGTGGAGGTGCCATATGACGTCATCACACTTGCACCAACGAGTTTGCATCAACATTGGTTTCCTGACTGAGATAATTAACAGCTTCCCGCATCGGATGCGGATATTTGCTAACTAACACGATAACCCAAAAGATAGGTCAAATGTAATGCATCAAAAGTTCTATTTTAAATCCAATCTCTGTTTCCGATCGGTGTGTCTATTCTGATTCCACATAATGCGTTTCGGTGCGATGATCTGGCAACCCTGCATCATATCGCATGGTACCAACCTCTGCACAGCACAGAATCTACTCAAATGTTCACAACTTTAACACAATCAAATCAAATAATAATTATACGCGCATGTTCTTTGTTACAGGAGCAAGATTACAATGTTCAGATGATGAACGGAAATTGTCGCTGAAAAAATGATATTTTTTCTTGAAAAAACGCAATAACATTACTCTTTTTCCAAACGGTTACAGAGTATTTATGTAACGATTACTAAGTGTTATATAGACACAGAGCATAGTGATTTGCTGTTATTACCGAAACAAATTTCCTGTAATACCCGCTTCCCATATATCCAGAGATAATTGATATCGGCAATAAAAATTCATTCACATACATGCACGACGGCTCGCTTGTCAACGCGTTGCATTCTACTAAAACCAACGCATAGGAATCTTATTTGGTTTCTCTCATTATGAAATATAACGTATTCTCCTCACTGAGCTGATTGTAACAAGAATATGACGAATACGCGTTTAGAAGCGTCGTTCCAAGCTATATCAATGTCAAAGAATCCACTTCACAACTTTTCCGACATCAAACAAAGCTTTTTGTCATTCAGAACTTGGTGTAAAGTTCAGTTCAAACTTTACCTGAGCTTTTAGATAGTACAACATCCAAAAGCTCTCTGTAAATGTGTTACGTTTGTCTCTATAATTGAATCTGTTAATTAAGTTCAAAAGTCTTGCATTGGCACAAAGTTATTAAAATGCTGGGGACTCTCGTTTCTAAATAAGCAAAACTCTATTTAACGTATCTCTCTGTGAATGTTATTCGAGCATCAATGCCTTCATTGTTATACAAAAGTCTATATATTTGTAGGAAAATACATTTTTAACATAATATGGAGCGGTTAAATTGTAATGTTTGGGAGAAAGAGGTCGAACAGTTAAAAGTTTCAGAGATGAAATTTCTAAGGAGTGCGAAAGGAGTGCGTAAGCAGATATTTATTCAGTAAAGCTACAGAGACTATTATTGTCCAAATTAAGTAACTGAAAAAAGTGCTCCCCATTAGACATATTGTTGTATTTACAAACATAAATGTGACAGTATTGATGCAATTACGGTTGTAAATATAAAATCGTGTCTCTTATTGAGCACACTCCAGGGGTCGGGAACCTGCAGCTCCTTGGAGGTTCTTGAATGGCTCTTTATAATTTAAATAAAGATCTGCAGTGCGATTGTATAACTTCTTAGCCGAGATAATGGATCGTTATCTACACCAATTGATGAAAGTAATTTAGCCTATCAGAAGGTAAAGCAATTCAAAGTGCTTTAAGTCGACTTCCTGAGATAAATAATGTGATTATATTCATATTCTCGTAGCTTTTGCACCATTCAAATGGTTAACAATGATATTAATAGTTTACTTTCATCAATTGGTATAGATAACGATACATTATCTCGGCTAAGAAAGTTATACAATCGCCCTGCTGGAATCAAAAAATTTGAAAATTCTGAAAAAAGAACGCCCTGCGGCTTAACAATTGGGGGATCTTCGTCACAATATGAAAATAAACTAGTAATACAATTTATTATTTTCTGCGTATTATATTTGATTGCCTTTACTGCGGTTCCCATTATTATCTAATTTATTAATTTTTGGTAAATCGGCTCCTTCACAAAAAAAGGTTGCCAACCCCTGACCTACTCAGCGATTTAAATTGGACGACACATGGGCGCCTTGAGCAGTGGCCTCTCTCTACCCACGTACAGCCTCTAAGTGACGCTATTTGAAGGTAAAGAGAGATCAAGAGGAAGTTATTGCCTCGTCTCAGCGGAACGGCTTCAAGCCTGATCCGACCTTTGCATCTCCTTCACTAACAGCAGGTAGGTAATCAATGTTTCCTACTTGACACCGACTTTTGCTAAGCCCGGATCCCAGAGGAAGGAAGGATCTTTATGAAAGCAGCGCTGACTCGTTCTGACTCATTCGTCCGCTCTCAGCACTCGAGACACAAGTGCGCAGGAATAACAGTCTGATACTTGTATTGGAATGAAAATCATCTCCATACATTTCTACATATCTCTCAATTTTAAAAATAGATCGCTTTAATAGTGACTGTTTAAAAAAGAGTATGCAACAACTTATAGAATCTTGCAGAAAACAAATGACCTAGAGAGCTTCATGAAATGTAGCCAATAAATAATTAAATATCAACAAAAATAATAACAATAACAAACAAAAATATCACATGAGACATGTAAAATTTTCATCCATAAAAATCGAATTCAAATATGATGGGACATTTTGGACGAAAAAGCGGCATGTGACAAGAATCAGATTGTGATGTCTTTTCAAGTCTCCAACAATGTGTTACCATGGAACCATGGTGAATACTTTGTTGCCATGGCAATGTAGCACATTGTGACGCCAATGTTACTTTTTCGGTTCTAAAATTAGATTAAATTTATCGAACTTTATAAATTCATTCCATAATAACTATTCATCCCCCAACATACATAATACTACATCTGTGTTCAGTAACATCTCAACTTTATGAAATAACTATTATTTTGAAACCTCATTTTCACAAGACTTCCCGCTAATAAGAAGCATATAAATTGACCACATGAAAACATGTAATTTTCTTTGTGCGGAAATGCTGGCTGTGTGGCTGAAGGTGTCACGTGACATCTAGCGCCGGCGTCACGAACTATTGACCACGTGACCGATGTAAGCAGGATTTAGAGATACGAACCCCGCACCACAGGATCGAGAACATGTGAGACAATGAAAACTACTCAGCGTTGTGTCATTCGTGGCCTTTTACTTCGACTACTCTGAATAACATACGAGTTTCAAGAGGAAGTTTTGACCATTCAAATCCTTGACGTTAAAAAAATGTTTAGAATGTACTTGGTACTTCTCTAGATAACAGACTCTTCCATGGAAATTAATCATTTCCCGACACAAACGTAGCTGAAAGCTAGTTGACAAAACTAAATGTAAACACTTACCATTAAAACAGATTAAAATGAACTCAAACACAAAATCTGTACCTCAGAGGTAGAAGGCCCAATTTGCATTTCACTGATTTTAAGTTTCACACTTTTGAATTACGTAATCAAGTTCCATCAAATGCAATTTATTGACTGAAGTTAACAAAGTTATATTAAAGTATTCTTTTACAAAATGACTAAATGTAATAATTACAAAAATAATAGGATGAAGGTAAAATTACTCTAGTTATGGAGCTCATCTGAAGAATCATTGAAATTTACTTCAGACCTTTGAATCTGAGGTACAGATGAAAAGGTCTGGAAAGATGTCCTTTTCTGAGATGATTTTAAACCTGTTTGTCCAGACAAATCAGGCTTAAAAATGTCCAAACCCAGAACAAATTACAACATTTGGTTCTTTTGTGTCATTCTCTTCAGAAAAATACCTTCTACAACATATCCAGAATACGCCAAAATCCGTGCATCGGAAGTACTTTTTAATCCCTTTTAAGTTTATTTCCCATGTAAATTCCATCTTGCAAAAAAAAACGTAACTCCAATTTTGAAGAAACTTTGCAGAATTGTTCACCATCCTAAATGAACACAAATAGCTCTCTGAGAGTTTTTCTCTAAATCTTATCGTTTGGGAAACATGGACCTTGCAAAACGTCAAATTACACTCAAAGTGACCTAAATCGTCGAAAACTAGCTAAAGACTCTTGATGGGCCAAACGATATATTATTTAGAGAAAATCGCTCAAAGAGCTATGTGTTCATTTAGGATGGTGAACAATTCTGCTAAGTTTCTCAAAATCGGAGTTACATGAAAAAGTTTTTTTTGCAAGATGAAATTAACATGGGATATTAACTTAAAAAGTGATTAGAAAATACTTCCGGTTCACGGATTTTGTCGGATTTGGATATGTTGTAGAGGGCATTTTTCTGAAGAGAATGACACCAAAAAACCAAATGTTGCAATTTGTTCTGGGTAAATCTCTCATTTGACTGGACTATGTATTAAAGTATGTAGAATACACCTACATTAGCTTGAACTCGAGGATATTACTCATGCAAGGCGCGATGTATATCACAGGAAGATGTTGCAGTGAGCCTAACTGATCTTGCATTAGAAGATTGAGGGCGTAATAAAAGTGAGCGGGCACAGCTTCAGGGAATGCAAACCGGCGGACATAAAAATGATGAAGAGTCAAAGTAGACTTAACGGCGACTATAACTGAATCAGCGGATATATCAACCTGACTGCCGAGAAATGTAATTGAGGATTAAGGCAATATACGTGATCGTGGAGGCTTTGATAGCGGTGGATTTAAGGTGATAGTGTTCGCATTATCAGAAGTCGACGTAAGTACATAATTTAATATATCCAATACGTTAAATTATCGCAGGATTTATTTTACTACCCCTGTTTGTCATATAGACGTCAAATACTTTATAACTAACAAAGAATTGTAGCTTATGTCAAAATTAGTTACAAGCAAGTTCGGATATTTTTGTAAAATTAAGCTGTCGATATCGAAACGAAAACTAGTAATCTGTGGATGGTCCAACAAAACTTTCTCGGTGTTCTAAGGTCTCAATAGGTCTGTTCTCCTGCTACCACTTTTCAGCACTTTCTACACCAAAATGGAAAAGCAATTCAAAACTTCATTTATATTGCGAACTTCTTTACCATGTGGGTGAAAGATACTGGTGAAAAGTGGTGGCAGGCGAACAGACCTTGGCAAGAGTCGAGTGGCTTCTACAAACAAAAATATTTATTAAAAACAATTGGAACACCAAAAAGTCATAGAAAATGTGTGTTCCATTTCATCAATTTTATTTTAAATTTTGAGAAATTAATTATTAATCATAATAACAAGTTTATTTGTAAATAAATAAACAAAAATACTTATGAAATACCATTTTCTATGTATAGTAAAATCGAGTTTAAAACAAAGGAATAAACAAACATCATGCGTGAAATGAGCCCGATTCATGTTTGAAATGTCTGGTGCATGCAAATACACAAGTATTGAAATGATATGTCAAGCGCGTGTCTAGACTTGAATTATACGAGACGATCTGCCAGGTATGACCGGCATATGACACGCTGTCCCGTGCGTTTTGGGGCGCATAACTGGACCAGGGTTGCGCGGGGGGTTAAATGGTTATAATCGATCACCGCGCGCTAGGGCAAGGGGGGCGGGGGGCTCGGCGTGCTACTGCATTGCACCAAGCAGGGGCGACACATTGCGGGTACGACAAGACAGACAACACTGCTCGCTCAGCTCTCTGTTTAATAACTAATAATTACGTGAGTGTTCACACTTGATGACACTTCCTGCAGAATTTGCGTAAACATTTTTAATTTTTTTATTTTAGGAATTATCTCTGCAGATAAAACAGAACGCATAAAACTCAAATTTTCTTCACGTTTGTTTTTGTCCAGAAGATTAATGGGCACAGAAGAGAAAGTACAAATCTTACCAAATATTCATCGAAAATTTATTTCATTATTTATTATACATGCAAATTTAAACATGGATTAATTTCATGGATACTTAAGAAAAAAGTTATGACGACCTTGACACGTCAAGCTTGTTCTTATCTACTTCCTATAACCACGGTCGATAGATGTGAAGCTACTTAGCCCAATGTGGAGTATGTCAGTCACATGGTTCCTGTTTCAACGTGTTACGCAATACGTTTTCTGATATCACAGTCAAGCAGACAGGCGTTTATATTACATTATTATGTCTTCCCAGGATGTCAAATTAGTGTATTAATATAAATAAGGGTTGGACTTTGTTATAAATAAGCTATACATTAATGTATATTTAACTGTAGACTAACCTCCTAAGATGCATTTCATTGCAAGATCTGCTGCCAGAATATGCGAATTGATTTTTACAACTCGGGGTGGCAAGAGGTCATACCAGACACGGTGTATTCCTTAGCGCACACTAACGCATGATATTGGAACTGAACATGTGCTTATATTATGAAATGTACATCACGTAATCAAGCACGGTCGCAACGCTCGGTGATATGGTGGAGGTGCCGGTATTATCAGGTATTGACAAGCAAGCAAGAAACAAACAACGAGGCAGATAATTATTGTAAAAATCATATTATACGCTGTCAAAAAGATATCTAGATGTATCGATGCAAGTAGTACACACAATAGCTATAGATAATCAGACTTCAAGATAATTGTGCACTCTGGGTGATGTTTTGAATGGACCAATTTCTGCAAATATATCTTACGGACTCATCTATTGTAAATCAGTAAACGACGGGACAGTGATATGTTTTTCTAATATAAAATAAATGTGTCAGACGCTAATAGTCCCTCTGTCTAGAAATACAAATATTACTAAACAACTAAATCATTAATCAATATCTCAAACAGAACTGTCAATGTTTTGAGGCTCAAGTTCTCTGATTGAAACTATTATAACATTGTATTGACTACCGTGTGGGACGTCATCTTTATGACACGTTTTCTTAAGTTGATTGGCAGCAACTCGTCTCTTTTCACCGACAAAGCAGCGCTCTATGACCACCCTGTGGCGAGGATCTCAACTAAATGAGACCTATAATAGCAGTGAGATTATTTGTGTTGATTGGCGCAATTCCAACAGCTCTATATACATTCCACAATAACTAACTGGAAATTACGAGTCGAGTTGGACCGGCATTTCTTTCAAACAGAGAACAAGAGTTGTTTGACGTTTTAACAACCCGTGGTTCACGAGGCAATGGACAAGGATGAGTTGTTTCAAAGAACTCGTTTCCCTCACAACTTAGAAGTGTTCGAGTGTTTGACAAATTAAATTAATATAAGGAAAACGCTGAGCGAACACGTTGATAAGCGAACTTTACCTTTACCACTTGCCTTTCAGATTAACATTGAATCAAGTGGAATATAAATACATCAATTTTCCTGTGAAACTAATTAACTATCTTGCTAGAAATCATTAGATAACAGAACAAGATAGTAATGAATCTTTTGTGAAAACATCGTGCTGATCCGTTACTTCGTTTGACCTGGGGCCCTATTCTAGAACGTTTTCCCAATTCCATTCTGATGGAATCCGGTCACGGCCATAAGGATTAACATGGCATGAAACGAATTCCATCAGAATTGGGAATTTAAAAGTTCTGGAATAGGGCTCCTGAAATGCGAAAAGAACACATATAGAAAAATAGTAGGTTTCAAATAAGCTTAAATACGTTTTTATATAAGTTTGAAACTAATAAAATTAAGTTTCAAATGGAGACGCTCGCTCCGCTTACTTCATAACTATGCTATCAAGTTGAACTCAGAGATTTTCTTCCAAACAAATAGTTTTGTGTACAGTTTGAACTGAGCTTTCCCGCCACTAGGCGAGTGTCTCCACGCTACACTAGCGCCACCTGTTGGCAACTCGCTGAACCATCATGCGTGATCGGTCGATAATGTGGGCTCGTTTCAACAAATATCCGGTTGACACTCGTTTAATTGGTATCAAGCGGTATGACATCATGCTATTAAAAAAGTTAATACCTACTTTTGATAATGACCAATCACAAGTCAAAAAGTGAAATTAGCCATAGACAAAACTCACTCAATATAAATGAAAATCCTCTACTGTTGTACAAATGAAAATCTAATTACGACATTAGTTTTGCCCTAGATCTAAAAGCTTTTTGTAATAATTACATAATCTCAACCGAAGTTGGCTGTAATAGATAATAGATAATAATAGATAATAGATTACAAAGATATAGATTTGAGCTATAAATAAAACATGTGTTAAAGGTCTAAGGGCCGGTAATATCACCTAAAAGTAAAGGAGGATTAACTAACATTTTTATTAAATTCAACTGTTTCAATCATTTTAGAGTATCTGGTATTTTAGTTAATCAGCCCTACAATAAAAATAAAAATTAACCAAATTGCAAAGGAAGAAAAAGGCGACATAAATCAATAATTTGAAATCGCTTAGTGTTAACATGATCTAACTTTAAAACAGCTTTGAAAGCTCCTGTCAGGAACAATCTCGCTTCCCTCATCCTTCTCTGTCGAGGAAGTTCTGCCTCTAGCGATCAATCGAACACGGAAGACGTGTCGACTTCGGTGTGTAGAAGCGAGACAGACATATCAACAGCAGTCGAAGTGTGAGAAAGAAAGCAATGCTTTTTAACAGGGCTAGGCCATTGATGTCGAGAAAAGCTCAAATATTCAAAATACTAAAATATTTTTATTGTGAACTAAATTGATGAGCATCTGATTTTGATTGATCTTCGATTACATTTCGTCACTTTCCTATAGTGTATCAAAACGTATATAGAGTCAAACACCCAAACAATCAAACAAACAAACACAACAAACAATACAAAGTGGCAAAGTCTGATAAACTCAAAAAATGTGAGAAAATCTGTATCAACCAATAGGTAGAAAAGACTGATGGATTCTTATTGGTTAATAACAATTTAATTGTCTCACTGATTTTTCTCATTTCACTCACACTTATTACAGATATAGAGCTTCTGAGGGGTAGTCAACTAAACATTCGAGTAAACTTTGAAAATAAATCACGAAAAATAATTTTGCTAAAGATACTCAGCTCTGCTCTCGGAAAAAAACAATCAGAAATAAAAACCGATGATAAAATAAAATATAAAAATTACTGAAATGATCTCAATTTGAAATACTCAAGTTGATTATTGTAAGTTTCGAAAATTCATAATAAACATTACAATGGCAAGAAGCTTTAATTCATTGGAGACACATAAACGTCAATACACATTTTCTAACGAAGATTTGTCCCAGAAAATTAATGTCGTTTCTTCGTGTGTGTCGTTCTTTTAATAAACAAGTCTCTAGTTGTTGTCTGCTGAATAAGATCGCAAGGTGTGTTACTCAAAGTGAGGATATTTCACGTATATTTAAACGAGCCAGTTTCCCGAGTGTCTTGGCTAAAATTAGTGTCTCAAGTCTATTGGCAGCTCAACTATGCACAGAATCAGAGACAAAGTGGACACTTTTGGCAAACTCAAACGAATCGATGAAATAAATAGGTTATGGAGTTGCAATTCTTGGCTGCTTTTACTAACTATTGGCCACTTACAGTCTGCGACTGTTTTTACTTAATCATTCAGATTTCTTTGATAGTTGTTGGTGTAAAGGGAAAGATGTTTTGTGTTTGTATTATTGCTGTCAGTAAGAATTAGTAGCAGCAGGTACAAAGAGAAGCCAACAGTTAGTTGAAAAGTATCGTCATAAACTGTTTACGAGTGGTCATCTTGAATGCTAAGTAAATTAAAAGTAATTACCTCTTTTGAAACGAGAAGTGCACACCCCGTTTAATTTATTTATTTATAATGAGTAAACATTTAACAAATGTAAGCTAAGATTTAAATTGTTGTGATCAGTGGACTGCATGGTAGCTTCAACAATATAATGTTGAACAAAGAAATTAGTGCTCTAAATGAGTAGAATGTGCACCCTCCCTTGTATCGCTCAAATACATGAACTTCCGAAAAGTGTTAAAAATGAGAGTAGTGAAGTATTATTTAGTGTTGAATGTATTAAGTTTGTAAAAGAAAAATTTCACTAGGATTATTAAGAATGTTGATTTTAAAATGTCTACTGTATACTGTATCCATTGTAATCTGAAGAGTACTTTTAAATAGCAAATTGCTAAATAAAATATATCAATCAATAAATTTAACCTACATTATTTCTAAAATTATTTCTATAAAATGCACATCGTACTTTGGAGAATAAATATTTGCAAGGAAGTGTTTATATTTTTGATTTAATCAAATGTGTTCACGAATTAAAAGTTAGAAATACACCACAGTTGTCAACAGATTATTTCAAATATTATCTGGGTGAATCTGGGTTCTGCAAAAAAAAACATTCAATTTATTTATTTAGATCTAGAAAAATAAATTACATATGACTTTTTTGTATTTTATGTATTTTCATCTTTGTATTTGTCGTTGTATTTTATGGGTACCAAGGTGAAAAGTCGGCGAATAGTCTCTTAACCAGATAAAACAATATAGTTTTATCATGGTTTTATAAATAGTCAATTTAAAGATTTTCCAATATCACTCAAACCCTTCTTTCTTAACTGTTGTAGAATTTGCAGAATGAAATTAAGCGACAACAATTTGTATAGAAATTCAATAATTTTGTCGAAAGTCAAGTATTCGATAAACACTTTCCACACGTTCGTTTTTATTGCACGTGGCGTATCGTGACATTGACTCAGAAGATTACTTTCCCGGTGTAAAGCTCAGGACAGTGTTTGTGTCCCTCCTCATCCTGTAACTTGATCCCCAGTTGTGTGCGAAACGCGGATGAATCTGTCCTGAGGGACCATCGATTCCCACGGCTTCCAGGATTATCCCTCGGGTGTAAATCAATATCTCATCGCGATATCCAGAAGTGTTTCTCTTCGGGAAGATCCGCAGACATAGCATTTCAGTTGTCGATGAGAATTGCGGGATTTATACTGCTGAGCAAATCTTCGATATTTACAGGAATCGATAAGACACGAAACCTAGTTGAACACACTTGACACATAATTGACTTCTATGTCACTAGGATTTCAGTATACAATATTGAGGTACGATTTTGATTCAATTATTCAGTTAGTATTCTAAATTTCGATTATAGTCTATGCTCGCTCGGCATTGTGTGTACTATTTTGAGTTCAATAGGAATACTCCCACTTCTTAGCTCCCAATTCTAAACTCCCACACATAAACTCCCACTTCCTTACTCCCACGACTGAACTTGTATTCGAGACTTTAAAATGAATCTTCACTTCCCTTACAATGTGCAAGAAATGATTCAATCTTGCCCAAGACAAATCAAGACTGCAACAATTGATTACACTCCGATCACAAAATGCCTACACACAACTTTCTCTTAGAATCAATTTTATTTGTCTGTGAAAATATTCAACGGGACATCCAAATGTATACACTATATTTTTATTTGATACGATCGTAAAAAGATCTGTTTGGAATCTAGCAATATATATGCTACATTTCAGTGCTGAGTATAAAAAGAGCTCGAAAAAGAGATATGAGGTTCATCTCGTTTCCAGCAGCGCTTCTGGAAGTTCAACGCACAAATCCATAATCTATTATTTATCAAGTTCTGTTGAAGAAAATTGATATAAGATCCATTTCACCTTTTTAGAACAACAGTTTCTTTAATGTAGCCGATTTTATGTCTTTGTATAACGCAGATTCAGTCCGATTTTGTATTTCTTTTTTTGTGCTATTAAAATATTTTATTCATTCAATGTATAAGTGAACATTTTATCAATGTTGTCATGAAATGTTCAACAAATACATAGTAGAGTTTTTTTTAACTGTACAGAGTTCAGTTATTTTATATTTCCATGACGACCCAGAGGTACGGTTCACAAAGTAAGAAAAATAAGTTATCTAATAGTTTTCATCTCTCATATTGATCTCGTATTGATCACAACAAGTAGCTGGAGTCAACACGTGGTTTGCACGACGTCCCGCTCGGCCAATCACAAGCGAGGATAGATGTTCTGCTATCTTGAATAATGTTGGCACAGAACCAGTCTAATGCAAGGCGGCTGCTGGACGGCAAGTAACAAGTAGCTAGTAGCAACACGTGGTTTACGCACTGCCATTACATCACGCCCGGCCAATAACAGCGTGGGCAGCAAGTAGCGAGCGTTCTCACGCGGAATCCGATATGTATTCAAAAACATATCGATGGGTGTCTTTCGAAACAAAAAATAAAGAAGTTGAAAATAAGGAATGTCTATTTGTAGTGTCGTTATTCGACTCATTTATCTTTAGATTCACAGGATGGAAATTCTAAGTTTTCCCAAAATGAAAGCTGTTTTTATTTTAAAATAAAACTTATGACAGAACACCCCCTGTGAGGGTGTGGAATAACTCAAAGAGAGGAGTCAATATGAAAACAAGATGAAGAAACCTCCCGTGTACTAACCTCGGTATGGCGAACTCGCCAAAATACTCTGTCATCGCAAACATGTTGCAGGTTGATTATTAAACACATCCCAGCTGAGATTCGTCTAAGTTCTGTCTCTAGAAACTAGCACTTCACTATCAGTCTTGGAAGAGAACGCGTCGCACGTAACACTTCTGATCGGCATGTTGTGTCACCGAAACATCGTACTTCACGGGACGGGGGAGGCAGGGCGTTCTGCCCCTGATGGCTAGACTACTGGCCCGGCAGCCGGCGAGCTCGGCGCGGCACGGCGCGGCGGCAGCCAGCAACGACACGGCACGGTGCCACGCAAAAGCTCCAGCCAATCGCGAGCTAGGCAATGAGCTTTCATGAGTAGAGAGCGAAAATATGAATTTTTACACTAGATTTCATGTTGAATTATTTATTGGAATGAAATTAGCTTTCCTTACGAATGTATGTGATAGTAAAATTACTGAATATTAGTGTACTGCACTAGAGTGTATTCACAGACACTTCAAATTTTGTCAATGAAACCTTTGTAAACGTAATACGTCATTTCATAAATTATAGTAAAAATGTCATGTTGATTATCGGAACGTTTAAAATAAATGCGAAGTATCAAATTTAGTTTTAAATACAGATGCTCATGCTTTGACCTATTTAAAGGTTTTGGTTGTTTTGTATGGAAAGAAATGTCTCTTTATAAATTTTAATATAAAGAAACGTTATTGTCGCTCTATATCATCACATCTTACAACAAAATATCATTGCTTGCTTTCCTTGGAAGTAAAACTCTATAATTCTACAGTGTAGTACTTTTTACTTCAATTACTTTCATAATTTTATTTCTGTAGAATAGTACAATTTAAGTGCAATAAAACTTTATGATTCTTCGAGAAGTGTATAATATTTACGATCTGGTTAGTTTTCGGTTGTTTACTTATAAAGATTCGTTAAAACATCTTGTGTTGTACCAGACACCTCTTCCAACTCTCAAGTACCATTTACATGGATATTTAATGACAATAAACTATCTCTCTATCTACACAATGAAAATGTGTGATATGTCAGGAGAAGACATCAAACTGCTTGTGAGTCAACAGTTGTCCAGTAGTAGGCACATGCTCATGCTCGGGTGGTGGCTGCATTGATCGCTGCTGGCGCTTCGCCGGCGCCTCGGCCAACTAACCAGGGGGGGGGGGGGGGGAGTCACACTAGTAACCCCGCAGCCGGGAGGAACACTCGAGTTGTTGAGACTTTGCCAGATGTCGGCATCGCTTTGCACACTCGGACATGAGCAACAGATTCACAAGACAATGCCAATACATTCGAGATACAACCTCTCGGGGAATATTGTCAAATTATTTGCTATGTATTGTTTACTTGTTCTAGTTGTTTAACATCTTCTCTAAGGGATAGTTTTTCAATCCTCGGTAAAACCAGTACCTAGTTAAGTTTGGTCGTTTTGAGGAATGACATGGTTGTTGCCATGGCAATATAGTGCTAATCAACTGTTTAGAATCAACTGTTTAGAATTTAGCAGGACATTGGAAAACTGGACCTAAATTAATGACTTATTGTTGTTAAAATCTTGTTATTTCAGCGCAGTATTTATTTCTTAGAGTATATTAAGTATTCTGTACTGTTGAAGTAGTATTGGCATTACTAGGAAAACGCTCTGAGTAACGCGTTGATGAGCGAGCACGGATACGCGCAACACCTCGAACACGAAATTCTGTTTTCGTCAAAGACTAATGTATTAAAATCTATAACAATTCCTAAAATATTGTTCCCAATAACCATGCAAAGTTTTAAGTTGATCGATTGAACCTTTATGATTGAACGATTTCTTGTTAAAATATTAGATCGATCTGTTGAACGGTCATATCAGACGTTTGAAAGTTTCTGCTCTAACTACCTTGGAACTGAAGATTCGAAGTTACCGTGAAATAGGAAATTCGAGAAATTTGACAGCCAACACTTAAAATGTCCGTAAACTGTCAATAACTTTAGAATTAAACACAGATTAGTCTGAAAATTGCCAAAAATACAGATAATGTAGGTCCCAATTACCATGCAAAGTTTTAAGTTGATCGGTCAAACGGTTCTAGTTTAAATTTCAAAAATCACATTAAATATTTTTTAAAATTTTAACCAATGGGAGGATTTGGCTGAAAATTTATAAGATTGGGGACATTGTTGGTCGTAATGACTTGTCAAAATTTCAAATTGATCAAACCAACCAATCGAAAGATATTTTTTTTCAATTTGAACCAATCAGTGGATTTCAAAAAAAATTAGGGTCTGCAACGCCCATAAATGGTCCGTACATGTGTGCAAAATTTCAGCTCGATCGAAGAAATACTCTGACCTATATATCGTCAGGTAGCAGAAAAACATACAAAAAAAACAAAAAAAACAGAGGTCCGTGCCAAATGAGCCAAAAGGAGACGCTCGCTTCGCTCGCTCAATTAAAACTCACACATTTGTAAGATTTCTGTCCTACGCTATTTCATGTACTATGACTTTATTGCATGATAATGTTGCTTACAACAAATTCAAGAATGACATGAATTAGTCAATTGACAATTAATCAATAGGATCGAAGGGTTAATGACACATTTAGCGTTGACATATCGCTATTACTGTATCAATAGATGTCACAGATTATTGTGTTCATGTTATTGATTCTTTTACATCATTGTAGTGTTGTGTACAACCGCACAAATTACCTGTCTAATAGGAAAACGCTCTGTGTAACGCATTGATTGATAAGTGAGTCTTTACTAATGCCAAATTAATGCGCTAAGTTGTGGGTTGCTTTGGAAAAGCTGCCAAAGACTCACCTAAATATTCGTAAGTGGTAAGGCTCGGTGCATATTACTTTATCGATAAAACAAAGTTGTCAAATATTACAAAATTATCTTCAATGTCGATAACCAGGGACTTGTCCGATTGTAAAATCTAATAAAATGTTGGTCCCATGACCCAGTAAAATTTGAACTTGATCGGACAAACGGTTCATTTGACTTTTAACCAATCAGAGGATCTGGCTCAAAAACTACATATGTTGCGGTTGTTATGACATTCGTGTGTGTGTGTGAAGAATTACAGGTCGATATGTTGATCGGTGTAGAGCAGGAAAACAAACAAACAAGTAAACAAAAAAACAAAGAGAGAAAGTGGTGTAAGAGTTCCATAGTAACACCCGCTTTACTATTACAACATAGATGTATAAGTATCAATAAAGAATTCCTATAAAAACTGCGATTAGGATCTCATTTTATTTGTCATCACGAATAATTTCGGTGGACGGATGCGGATCGGGATTTATCACAGGGTGTGGGCTTTAACACAAGCAGCGCGCGCAACACACATCTAGCGTTTAATGCCACCCGAGATATTGAGTTTTTTATGTTCGGAGACAGATTTTCCAAAAGATTTTTTTGGCACAAATAGGATGAATTTCCGTCAAGAGCTGGTATGATTGAGTCAAGTTTCTCCTTCATAAGAGTGGAGATGAAACCGCTTCATTCTATCAGACAAACAAGTAAACAAGACCACCAGATGCTGGCATTCGCGTGCACGGTTTTGTCAACATCTTCGTAGGGAATTTTCAAAGAGCTGCATCTCCTTTCTGTACGTTTTGTTTCAAGAGAAATCGCACGACAGCAAGTTGCTGAGCATTGCCTTGCATCGCTCACGCGCTTAGCTGATGTGAATGAGTCAAGTTGGTTGAACTTTCTTCGTAATCTTTTAAATGCCAGTATATTTGTACAATTAATTTAATTGGAGTGGCAGTTAGCATTACATTTCCACATTGGATAATGCACTGATGTTACTTAATTTGCATACATTGTTAAAATACTTTAAAAAAAATTGAATCGAAGTCTTCTCAAAAATCAATATTAAAAAAAAAAATATATTCTCAAAAAAATATATTATTATATATTATTAGTATTGATCAATATTTCTTCATATATCTGTAAATATTAATAATAGTTAACTCAAAACATCATCAACGGGAAACAGCAAAACGTATATAGTTATAATAAACCCTGTATAATATTTCTTTGCCATGGTTTTCAGCTGTGTTTCTGGGTCGGTATTCCGCAGAGACAAGTTGAAGGGAAGCGAAAACCAGCAGTTTTATGTCCCACATTTCTCCAAGGTGCGGTTTAATGCTGCCTCGAATATCATACTTCATTCCACCTTGTTATACTTATTCAAGCCAAAATATTTACACGCAATTCTTCGCACAATTGTGCACAGTTTCCCTTGGTATAAACTCGAATTGCATGGATCAATATTTTGCATAAAGGATAAAGATCAAGATATATTTAAGGAATTAAAACGCTTGAACCGACGGACTTTAAAAAGTTGTATTTGTTTTTACTTCGAAGGGTTCAGTGTGCTAATGATTTTTCCCAGGCCCGATAAGTTATGTCACTTCTGTTAAAAGTAAAATACGCAGAACGCAGGGTGAACTACCCTGTTCACAGTGAGGATACGATCACGATCCACTTCAATTACAGTCGAAATCAAAATGGCGGCAAGTATAAAGTTGAATTTAAAAAAATGCATTTTATATAATTAGAGCATTATTTTGTATGGTTTTTGTTTAAGATTCTTGATAGCTTTTGTTCGACCTTGACTTCGATCATGAGTCAGATTTCGATCGCGTTGTTACAACTCACTCGAGATTTGGATCATGATCGTGTCCACATCGTGAACGGGGTATTAACTATTAATATATGATTTTACTTGCTTTTGCTTAATAATGTCCTAAACTTGAAGGAAAATCCAGTAAGCAGTCAAGAACAGACAAAATTCAAATGCACATGTGAATGACAAACCTGGTATAAACCTGTCATCTTTCCAACAAAATGTTGAGATATTTATTATATAAATAAACTTAAATGAACTTTTCACTTTTGCACATATCTGTGGTCAACTTTGGCTTTGACAACATAAAGCCAAATTTACACAAATTTACTAAAGCACAAATTGAGTAATTTAAAAATTACTGCAAATTAAAATCATATTGACGTTAATTTGTATAATCATCCTATAGATAGTGGATGAGCCCCGCATTCTATCTTAACTACACATTGAACTGAACATTGACAGTGTAAATTATAATTTATTTGTGTAATCGGATGACCAAAAAGTAAACAGTCTTTGCATGGAGGGGTGTCTTAGGTAAGAAGGGTGTCTTAAGACTTTAGCGTGAGTCTGCATTCTAATAGACCGATTTAAAAATTATCTAAGTGGCTCTGCTTTTCAAAAAATTTCACATGCAGTTTGGTTTTCCATATATCTGTGGGTGTTTTTATCCATTGTTGTAAAACACCAATAGATATATGGAAAACCAAACTGCATGTGAAATTTTTTGAAAAGCAGAGCCAATTAGATAATTTTTAAATCGGTCTATTGATCGGTGTAATTCAGGTTTTTAACCTAAATAGTCAAAATACCTACAAGAAGATTGACGTATAAATTAAAAAGTCACCACCTCGAGCTTGTAGCTCACACGTACCTACTGATAATGATAAAAACGTTCTTTTTTATTAACTCTGTACCGCTTCTATGTAATATAACTCAGTTTTATTGTAAGTAGATGTAAATGTTTGCTCACCGGCTGATGGTTTGATAGCAATATCGCAAAGTCACAAGAATTCTGAATGCGGAAGAGAGGAAAAACACGCCAAATGGTTATTAAATTTCTGGTGAGGGTGGTGAATTATGCAAACAAATCTCACAATGTTCGCGTGTAGACTTGCTTTCATGTACGTATGTAGGTGAATTGCACAACGTACCAGGCTAAAGATCATATTGTTCTTATGCCAACGTCAATGACACATACTATAGGACACGAGCCAGAGATGTATAATGCACATTAGGTACGCTAATAATATGATAATAATACAAACGAAGAACATCATGTCTGAAGAACTTACTACAGAGCCACTTCAATGTGCTAGTTTCCAAGATGAGAATGTTCGCTGAATTGACAAAAGCCACAGAAGAGAAGAATTTTATTAAAATAGTGGTTGTCTCTTCGCTTTAAGTTACCAATTTACGCACATTAACGCCCCTAATGGACTATGTGTACGACATCAGGTCATAGTTTCAGTTTGTGTAATCACACAATTCATTATTTATTAACAGCAGCACACGATATCAAAGTGTCGTAGGTCCATAATCTTATAATAATGTAAAATGTAAATTCGTTGATTTTTTAAGTTTTTTTCTTTACCATTGAGCCGTGACCTTCATTAGTAAAACAAAGAATAATATCTTGTAAATGTGTTCTATATATCTATGGAGGTTGAAACATACACATACCTACAGTTAGGCTATGACAAGACTGAAAAAACTTATAATTTATTTACATTTTCCAATCGATGACAGAAACTGATCTATGACATTGAAAATTCTTTATGTTCTAGTACATACTCGTACACATTTCCATGTTGTAGTTTGACAAAAACTGATATAATATGTAAAATTTTATCTTAAGATAACCAACGGATTATTTGCACTTTTCAACCAATCAGAGGATTTGCTCAAACCAATATCGGGAATTTCTGGATGTATTATTTTGGTAAAAAAAAAGTATCATATGGTTGGATTGCGTGATCTGGACGTTTTTTTAAAATAAAACACAGACAATATTATAAGAAGGACAATTTAGTAACGCACCCTACGTTCGCTTTTAAATCGACATCATAATCTTGCCACTTTATCTCCAACCAATGCATTTCCTTGTGTATGATGATCCAGGAAGCTTTGTTTTCCAGAACATAACTTTGTTGATAGTATAATTTACCAACACAGAAAGTTGCAGGTAATGCCGACATTATTATAGCGCCGACGCCCTTAACTAATTTATACTAATCATATTTCAACTGTAGATTAAAACTCTTTTAGAGTAAAAAAGTAAGAAATAGGACGTGTCGAGTGACGTCATCAGCAAAGGACAATGTCACACGCATGCGCGTGATGGTAATGTATGATAAGAACAGTACTTCCTGACAGGCAGGCAAGTGCGTGTTGGCAGAAAAAAGGAGAAAAACGTGACGCAAAATACAGTCTGGTTCATGTTAAGTTGCCTACACTTCAGCGTTTGCAGTAGTCATTACTAGCTACTGTACAAATTAAACAACAACATCGACTAAACATTCTGAAATTTTGGAATTGAAAAATATTAAATAATTTTTTTTTTTTTTTTTAATTATTTTGAACTACTTCCGTACTAAACCGATATAATAAATATTATGTATGTTACATGTTTTAAACGTTTCATGACTATTTTCATTTCAACAATTTCCTACAAGTGAATTGTGTAGATTTGTCCTGAAGAAGATTTTAAAATGAAAATCGTAACTGTTGACAAAATAATTTCATGTATACCTAAAATAAAAACTTGAGAAATATCCCAACACTAGTATTGTTTAAAATATGTATGATTTTCACTCTTCTTTTAATGCAAATTGACAAATATATCTGACAGCATGAATTTTTCTTGAAGTACGTTGCATCTTAGGTTTACCTACAGCTAGTGGGTTGTTTCCTGGTCATGGTTTGTGATGTGAAAGTCGGTGGCAGTAGGGCCTAAGATAATGCATGAGAATACAACATTTGAGTAGCCTAATAACATGGCTGTTTAGGGCAATGTTGTTTTCTTGCAACTTTACGAAAAACAAAGGGTAGTTTGTAGAATATTTCAATGTCATTAATTTGCTTATCATGTGGGGAATATGTTTCAACTTCCTCACGTGTCCAAAGTATTTGATTTTCATCCACACACGCCACATATTGTGCAAATTACAAGTGCCTTTTAGTAAGAAAATGGGGTGCCATTTTGTACGTATCTGTGTATACGAGTAATTTCTTCAGTATTAAATATTTGATACAAATATTGTAAAGTATCTGATATAAGAAAGTATAAAGGGGAGTAAAAATTGTACATGAATTTTTGCAACGGCAATTCACTTTTCTGCATAATAAATATTTGAATGTTACTGATTGCCAGACTTCAACAACCTGTTTTGAATATTCCTATTGACGACAGTTGTAAAGTGTTAGATATGTTTTGAAGTATCTCGTAATATGACCCTGATTAATTATTTTGCTGCATGTGATTTGATCTCTATTATCTATTCGCTCAAACATTTCAAACAATGAATTCAAACTTCGCTCTACAATCAAGATACATATTAATGTTATAAAACTTCATCAAATGATGAACATTGCTTTTAAACCATGTTTGTGATATAAATACTTCAATGATAAAGCCTGAAGTAGAATAAGGCCAAAATTGCAATTGTACTTTTTCATCTAATAAAAAGTAAAAAAAGAAACCACATAATTCTCACCATGCCCACACATCCTCATCATTCGGCTGCTGTAAAACTTTGCGGTGTTTAGTTATACAGAATACTAATGTACTTATCATTACACTGAACAGGACTGAAATTACATTCGAGACAATTAACCTAAATACTTGTTCCTCTAAACGATGCAGAGGAAAAAGAAAAAGAACTTTCCTCAGCTTTAGAGGCCCAGAAGAAAAACTAACTGCATGCAATAAAGTTAAACCGGTAACTTTCATTGATAATTTCCAGAAAACATGTACTAATATTATAATAATTTTCAAACTTTAAGGATTGAAGCTATTATTTACATGTTCATTGGGACATGTTCATTGGGGGGTTCAAATTGTCTTTCACTGTTTCGATTCAAATCTCAGATCTTCGGGAAAAGTTTCACATAAAAAACTGCTTTTAATTATTTTAGATGCTCAGGGTTTTATAGTGAAATTTGTCCTGAAGATAATTCTGACATTTCGAATCGAAACTGTAAGAGACAATTTGATATAAATTATAAAATAAAAAGGGTGTAATATCCCAATAAACATGTAAATAATGCACTAATAGCTGTCGATATTTTGCAACCGTATCCGCACCATTGCCACGATCAAGCACTCATGCTAACCCTTAGGAAACAACCCTTCATTATTTATTCAATACCAACCCCTTGTTTTATTACTACCAATCATAAAATATAAGATTGCAGATACTTTTAATTGCCGGACAACTGCAAAGTGATCGTCTAAAAAGCAATATTCACGCAACTGTCGCGGCCCTGGACAAGTTCCAGCCCGCCATTGAATGAATAATTGAAGCAATAATCAGATGACTGAAGGTCCCTACACAGGGGTGTTATTTGTACCGTCAATGCCAGGCACATGAAGTCAGGCGATGTCATGACTTCATTATACACAGGCTTGTTGGTCGACAAAATACAACCAATCGCATGGAGAATAAGAATACTGAGAATACGGTATAGTTTTTAAATCAGAATCCTTGATATAATTTGAAGACAATATAGATATAGTCAAGGTTTGTAGCGATGTTGCTTTCAGTCCAAGCATTCGTTTTCAACACTTTTTGTATTGGGTATATTTTCACACAAAATTTGCAGGATTTTGAATTAAATAAAAACTGTGCAAATCTTTTAAAAACATAATTATATTTTGTGCCCTTACTGTCATACATAACTAAAAAAAACATACATTTCAGATTCGAGGACTTGAAAATAACATGCAATACCGTTTCACAAGACAAGAAAAAAACTTGTTTTGTCCAACGGAAAGTTTTCTAGAAAGCATTACAAAAAAATATATTGTCACCCGTACTTTCCCCTCTGCTCACACACTTAATCCACTTCCTCAGTGCACATCAGTAACCACTTAAACATCGATTTGTACCCACCCTATGCGAATGCAGTTTCATTTAACCTGTCGTGCTCGTTTCTTGCAGTTTACCGCCCCGCAGTTGCATGACGAAATGCAGTTCGTACGCCTAGGAAGTGGTTTGTATGGTAGATCGAACTGTCACGTCTAGACTGTTGCCTTTTCGCCAAGTCGATATCGTCTCGTATTATCAATCGCAAAGAAGA